>PISW01012926.1:0-29252 GCA_004023785.1 Mungos mungo | reverse complement strand
GAGGGAGGGAGGGAGCATCCCAAGCAGGTTCCATTCTATCAGCACAGAGACCAACACAGGGCTCGATCTCAGAGTATGAGATCATGACCTGAGCCAGTCAAGAATTAGATGCTAAACTGAGCCAACCAGGCATCTCCATCTTTTCATTCCTGACAGCATCCTTTGATGCACAAACATATATTTTGATGAATCCCAATTAACATATTTTTCTTTTGTTGCTTGAGCTTCTGGTGCCAGATTAAAGAAATCTCTGCATATGCTAAGTACACAGATTTACTCCTATATTGTTTCTAAGAGTTTTAAAGTTTTAGCTCTTAAATTTAGGTCTATGATTCATTTTAAGTTAATTGGGGGGGGGGGCACCTGGGTGGTTTTGTTGGTTGAGCGTCTTACTCTTGATTTCAGCTCAGATCATGATCTCACCGTTTATGAGATTGAGCCCCGCGTTGGACTCTGTGCTGACAGAGCGGAGACTGCTTGAGATTCTCTCTCCCTCCCCTCCCTCTCTCCCTCTCTCGCTCTCAAAATAAATAAACATTTAAAACAAGGCATTTTGGAGCACATGGGTGGCTCAGTCGGTAAAGCATCTGACTTCGACTCAGGTGGTGATCTCACAGTTCATGAGTTCAAACCCTAAATCAGGCTCGGTGCTGACAGCTCAGAGCCTAGGGCCTGCTTCAGATTCTGTGTCTCCCTCTCCCTCTGCCCTTCCCCTGCTCATGCTCTGTCTCTTTCTATCTCTCAAAAATAAATAAATGTTAAAAAAAAATTTTGTAAAGAATAGGAGAAATTCACAAACTTGGTAAGGGTAGCAATTTTTAATTTTTGAGAAGAAGTCAGCAAATCCTGGTAAACTGGGAGTTTTTATAAATAAAGTTTTACTGGAACACCATCATGCCCATTCATTTACTTATTATTGATGGCTGCTTTCACAGTATAATAACAGAGCTGAATAGTTAAAACAGAGGTAATACAGCCTTCAAAGCCTAAAATATTTCCTACTGGCCTTTTCAGAAAATGATTGTAGACCTCTGCTCTATAGACAATGTTAAATCAAAAGATACACTTATTAACTGCAGAAAGTACAGTCATTACAGAAAGTAAGAAATACCCTCTATAAGATTTTGATATTTTGTCAATCATATGTAGCATGTTAACATGCTTCTTCTACATATTCAACTTTGGGGACAAATGTGGCTCAGTTCTCATGATCTCGCAGTTCATGAGATTGAGCCCCACATCAGGCTTGCTGCTGTGAGCATAGAGCCCGTTTCACTTCCTCCGTCTCCCCATCTCTCTACCTGTCCCCTAATCATGCTCCCTCAAAAATTTTTTTAAAAATTTAAAAATTAAATAAATAAATAAAAATAACTAATACAATTTTGGAAGGTCTTAAAACCTGCATAAGCATCTTACTTTGGATAGACTTAATCCTAGGCACTTTGCATTTTTTTGTTGCTACTAGTTGTTATTTTAAATGACCTCTTTTCTGTTTGTTCATGGTGTATATAAATAGTTGATTTTTTTAATGTTTATTTATTTATTCTGAGTGAGAGAGAGAGGGACAGAGAGAGAGAGAGAGAGCGCGCGCACACGCGCAAGTGAGGAGGAGGGGCAGAAGGAGATAGGGGAGTGACTCTTACGCAGGCTACACGTCCAGCGGGGAGCCTGACGTAGGTCTCGATCCCATTAAAAATCAAGAGTCAAGAAAAAAAAAAATCAAGAGTGAGACATTTAACCAACTGAGCCATCCAACTAAGCCACCAAGTGCTCCAGAAACAGTTGATATTTTAATGCACTGATCATCTAGACTTAGCATTCTGCTGAACGCCTATTATTGATGTCTATAAAATTGTTTACATTTTCTATGTTAACAATCATAACATCTCCAAATAATGACTCTTTGCTTCTTTGTTCTCATTTATTAAACATTTTATCTATTTTTCTTGTCTCAGTGTATTTGCTAAGAATTCCACTAAAATCCTAAATAGAAGCAATGGTGGTGGCTATTCTTGTTTTTTATCTTGTTTGTGATTTTTCAAAGACTGCTTCTAACCTCTTACCATCTGAGAATATTATTCGCTTCCTGCTTTTGGTAAACACTCGTCAGCCTTGTCCATGGTAAGGACGTCTCTCCTGAACCCTAGTTTTTTAAGGCATCTTAAGGCTTTGTTTTCTTTCCTTTTTCTTTTTTTAATGTTTGTTTATTTTTGAGACAGAGAGAGACAGACAATGAGCAGGGGAAGGGCAGAGAGAAAGGGAGACTAAGAATCTGAAGCAGGCTCCTGACTCTGAGCTGTCAGCACAGAGCCCGATGCAGGGCTCGAACCCACAAACTGTGAGATGATGACCTGAGCCGAAGTCTGACGCTTAACTGACTGAGCCATCCAGGCGCCTCTTCTTTCCTTTTTAAAATCATGAATGAGTCGATGTGCTTTTTTCTGACTATGCAACACCAACTCCACATGGAATCAATCTATTTCATAAGAGCCACAGATCAAACATATTTCTTTGCTTTATCATTTTGAGCAGAAAATTATGAAATAAATTAGTAAGTTGTAGCTACAAATAAACATTGGCAAAATCACACTATTCCTCCACTTCAACTCTGAAAATATTATATATTTTTTAAAGGTGATTTGCTTATTTTTGAGAGAGAGAACACAAATGGGGAGGGCAGAGAGAAAGGGAGGAAGACAGAATCCCAAGCAGGCTTCAGGCTCTGAGCTGTCAGCACAGAGTTGGATGCAGGCCTCAAACTCAAATACTGTGAGATCATGATCTAAGCTGAAGTTGGACACTTAACTGAAAGAGCCGCCCAAGTGCCCCACTCAAAAAATTATTAAAAAGAGGGGGGAGATTACATTTCATTGTACACAATATTGAACTTCCTGGGAAACTAATAATATTCCAAACATTCAGGATTTTGTCAGTAAGGAACATTCACATCCTTTTTAGAATTTAATTATAATCATGTGATAAAGTAGCATCCCACCAGAAAAACTCAGAGGATTCTAGTGAAAAAACATTTATAAACACTTACTCTAGTAGAGAAAAAATCTTAAATGAAGTTCTGGTCCCTGTTATTAAGTACTCTGCAATTTAAAAATACGCTTGGGGATGCCTGGGGGGCATCTGACTCGAGACAGGGCTCAGCTCGTGATCTCGCAGTCCTGAGATCAAGCCCCGGGTTGGACTCTATGCCAAGCGTGGAGCCTGCTTAGGATTCTCTCTCCCCCGTCCCTAGTCCTTCCCCCACTCATAATAAATAAACTTAAATATATATAATACATATGTGTATATACACTTGATAATTTCTCTCACTTTGCCTTTTAACCACTAAATTGCTATATTGCCGAAAGTACCTTATTCTGTAGAGTACACTGTGCCTGGTTGAGTCATCTATATGGAAGACATGGTTGGGCGGATACCAGATCCTTTCTGCTTCACTCATTAAAGCAAACATACTATGATACACAGGTGTGATTCCTAGGAAAGAGGTAAAAAGAGAAATGATTACAGAGAGAAACAAGTACATTTTTATAACATCTGTAATTTGTAATGGGGTTGAAACAACAACTTAGCACAGATACAGTAGCAGCGGACATCCTTTGGCTCAGCATGACTTACAACTGAATTCTTAATTTAATCTTTTTCCCTACGTTTTAAAATACAATTGCTGGGATGCTTTCAAGCAGATTTTTAAAAAAATTTTATCCGATTTTTTTAGGTGTCTTGCACAGAAAGGCTGATTCAAATTTGTGTGTGTTTAAATTGATAATGAGGGTATCAATTAAATTATTTGGAAGTCCTTGAATACTTTAAAGAGAATAGCACAACAGTTTTACTTTTAAATGTCAATTTAACACAGTGCGCTAGTAAGTATATTTTCTGCACTTTTTAAACTTATAAGGAAAAAATTTAAATGTCACCTTAAACTGCAAGGGTATATGATTTTTTTCAAAGATATTTTCGAAGGCACATTAACAAAGGTTTGAAGACTTTGTTATGAAAACATATGAAACAAAAAGCCACACAATTAAATAATGCACATTATTTCCCAGCACACACAGAACATACACACATATACATACACATACATATCCCAATCTTTTGGAGTCTAAGAACAAGTCTCCAAAGTGTCAGAGAATAATCACCATGTTCTCTAACCACACTTCAACTAAATCAGAAATGAATACTTAAAAAATTAAAAAAAAATTTTAATTCAAGTTAGTTATCATACTTAATCCTATATATTTGAAAACATAAGCCTCACAAAAACAAATGTGTTTTTATTCTAGTAATGTTTTCATTCTTTTCCATGGCAGACAAAAATGACACCAACTCAACACACTGACAATAAAGATATAAAATTTTTATTTAAATTATCAACACAGCTGTTTACTCATAGAAATATAATAATTTCAGTAACTTACAAATAAAACAGTATTCCAGAACAACTCTTAAACGTATTCTTGCATTCATTCTTGTATTTGCACATACTTATTATCTCAAAGATTATAGGAGAAATTATAACAGAAATTAAAGTGTATTTATAATGAATAATTAGTAACATGTACTAAGAATTATGTAATATAACTAAAGTGGTATGTAAGAGAGAAAATTATAGCATTAATCTGATTATATCAGAAGATAAAAAATTATCTAAGTTATCTAACTCAATACACTAAAAAAAAAAAAAACAACAGAATAATCTAGAAGCCAGTTGAAAATGTGATAGAGTGGAAGTTAACAAAATAAAGATTCAATAAAGAGAATCAAGAAAATAAAAGCTAAATAAGCCTTTGTCAAATCTGATCAAGAAAACCCTCCACAAATAAACACTAATGATTTTTTAAAGGTATAATTGGAGTGCCTGGGTGGCTCAGTCGGTTAAATGTCCAACTTCGGCTCAGGTCGTGATCCTGCAGTTCATGACTTCAAGGCCCATCCCACATTGAGCTCTGTGATGAAAACTGGAGCCTGCTTCAGAGTCTGTGTCTCCCTGTCTCTCTCTCTGCCTTCCCCCACTCATGCTGTGCCCCTCTCAAAAATTAACACTTAGTAACATTCAAATGTTTTATAAAGTATAATCACAGGTTATGAAGACAAAAAAAAATAATGCCAACAGATTTGAAAATATAGACAAACAATTTTAAAATCGTATGTAACTTTAAAAACTGGATTCAAAAATGAAAAACTTCAGGGGTGCCTGGGTGGCTCAGACAGCTGAGCATACAACTTCAGCTCGGGTCATGATCTCACGGTTCATGAGTTTGAGCCACCATTGAGCTCTGTGCTGACAGCTCAGAGCCTGGAGGCTGCTTCAGACTCTGTGCCTCTGTCTCTCTCTATCCCTCCCCTGTTTTTACTCTGTCTCTTTCTCTCAAAATAAATAAATAAATAAATAAATAAATAAATACTTCTTTAAAAATTTTTAAGAAAAGAATTAAAAACCTCAAAAGAACTAGAACCATTAAAGAAGTAATCTATCTACTTACAAAAATAAAGGAGAAAAAGGAAGAGGAAAGAGAAAGAGGGAATAAGAAGAAAGGAAAAACCACCATGAGGCCCAGATGAAATTTATATATGAGTTCAACCAAAGATGGAAGGTAATTCCAATCATCAGTATACCATTACTGAGAACAGGAAGATGGCGGAGAGGGAGGGAGCTCTGTAAACTTCGTCTGCCCCATCGATTGAACTGAGAAGGACATTACTCTCATCTGCAAGAGCAGAAGGAGAAAATACGGACTCCAGAAGGAAGAGAACCTGAAGGATACCTGAGTGACATTGGCCGTGCGAAACCTGAATCCCCGGTGCCAATAGGGAAAAAATAGCCCCCACCTCTGCACGATCCCGGCAGGGAGTTGGCGGCGGTGGAGACCTGGGTGCTTGCTCAGGCTGCAGGAGCTCCCAGCTCATTTCCAGCAGCTCCCGACGCCTCTGGCAACAGCTGGCTCTCATTCCTCCCCCAATGCAACCTCCCGGCTGGGGGTTGGGTCTGTGACTGTGCGCACTTCACCTCCTGCTGCGCATCTCGCCTCAGGCAGGGGCAGCCGATATCCCAGCCTGAGCCAAGACAAACTGATTCCTCCCCCTAAGAAGCCAGCCACCAAAGCAAATACATCTCATCTGTGGTAGCATAAAAGTGCATGGACTGGAACTTTGAACCGAGGCGGGCCTGGAAAATACAACTCTGCTCAAGGCGGCACAAGGAGATCGGACTCATTAGAGTGGCCTACAGTTCGTAGTTCAGCAGAGCTTGGCGTGCAGCCTATCTAATCTCTGCAGACACCAAGGCGGAGCCTCTGAGAGCAGCCTCGGAGACCTACCACACCAAACCACACCTATCCACGAGGGGGAGCTGCTGTTTTTGGTTTTTTTTATAATTTTTTTCTTTTTTTTCTTCATTATTTCTTTTCTCCTTTTTCTGTATGTATTTTTTATTATTAATTTTTTTTACTTAAATTTTTTTAAATTTTTACTCATTTTCCTTTCTCCTTTCTCCTTTCTCCCTTTTTTTTTTTTTACCTTTTTGCAATCCAGATATATTCTCCTATATCTCATCCCTACCTCTCCCCTCAACTGGTCATACACTTTTAGACTGTCCACTGTCCTTTGTTGTCTCTGACCCCCTTTATTTTTTTTCTTTTTTTTTTTCTTTTCTTCTTGTCTTCTTTCTGTCTCTTTCCTCTCCATTCTCTTTATTTTCTTTCCCCCTTTTAATGTGTTTGTTTGTTTGATTTGTCTGTGCGTTTGTGTGTTACTGTTCCCTCTGTGTGTGTCTGTCTGTTTTCCTTCTTAGGGCTACACCAAGGAACAAGCCAAAGTGTGCATCACAGCGAGTCCCAAATATTGCTGAGAACAGAAAAAGAGAGCACAGGGAAACTAACAGACTTTGTAAGTTTGGTTTACCACGATCCCAAACCAGCCAGACATCATAATCAAATCGTCCCACTTACAAAACAGATACAAAAATCCTAAATATTTTATTTATTTTTTATTTAAAAAAAATTTTTTTTAATGTTTTATTTATTTTTGAGACAGAGACAGAGCATGAGCGGGCAGGGGCAGGGAGAGAGGGAGACACAGAATCTGAAGCAGGCTCCAGGCTCTGAGCTAGCTGTCAGCACAGAGCCCGACGTGGGGCTCGAACCCATGAACATGAGATCATGACCTGAGCCGAAGTCAGACACTCAACCGACTGAGCCACCCAGGCGCCCCTAAAAAAATCCTAAATATTTTAAACAGCAAACCAAATCCTGCAATGATTCTTTAAAAAATAAAAAATAAAAAAACTAAGATAAAGTTCATTTATCCTATAAATAGCAGAGATAGCTAAATTGGAAAAATGTAATTCTTCATAATAATGAATCAGAGAAAAATATGAAAATGGCAAAATGATATATTTGAAAGGTTGTGTGGTGACTACAGTGCTATATATTTTTCCATGTGAAGTATTACTTGAAATATTTCATAACAAAAAATAAGAATTGAAAGAGCAAAATAAAAAAGTAAAAATGGCAAAAAAATGGATGTAAATTATTTGCAATACAACAAATACATAAATTATTAATAACCATTAAAATAATTAATAAACATGTGAGAGAATGGTAATACCTAGTATTGAAGAAAAGGAGTTAAAATTATGTGATATCACTTTATACCCATTCAACTGGCAAAAACAAGAGGGACAGCACCTAGGGCTGATAGGATGGTAGTAAAGAGGGGCCATGTTACATGATTGCTAGAAATGTCTCTTGGAATAGATTCTAAGAAAGAATTATCTATATAATTTTGAAAAATCAATGTCAATAAAAATTTAAAATAAATGTTCAAGCAAGCAATGTACTCCTAAAAGTATAGTAAAGTAGTAATAAAATGTAAACTCAGGAACTAAAAATATGAAAACATTACGGTAGTACAACCCATGGAGTGGAATATTGGGAAAATAAACAAAAAGATTTAGTTACTAGTGCAAAAGTACCTGGCTTGAATAGATTTTTCATAATGCATGTTTTCATATGATAAAAGGAAGCATACAATATGATTGCTTTATAAAATAATAACCTCTCAGTCTTAATGAGTGTGTGTAGAGGAGGTAGGGGAGGGTGTTTCCGTATGTCATGCGATCATGGAAAAGCTACAGAGGGCTACCCAGGAGATTGCTGCCCCAGTTACTGGGATGGGACGAAGGATAAGGAGAGTTAAGAGTACGGTAGAGGAAAAACTTCTTTTTTAAAAAAGAATTCATTAAAAACAGTAAGCCACCATGTCAAAAAAAAAAAAAAAAAGGAAAGGAAGGAAAAAAAAAGAGAAAGATACTAATTATAAACTAGAGAGGATGGCTTGTCATTCTCTGAACTTTAGGAAACCATGAGAGGAAATAATGCCATTCAAATAATTTGAGAGATCGTTATTTTATCTGAATACCATTTTGACCTAGGCTAATTATGCACTAAAAAAAATATTTGAAGCTTGAAAATGTGAATAACATCATCGAATCAATCAAGTAGTTAGCATCTTAATCTCACTTTTTAGTGCCTTGTGCACATTACTTCTTTGATCTAGAAGGTACCACCTCTCCTCTATCCACAGAATGCCTCACACAGTCACTGTTCTGGGTACATAAGAGACGGGATGGGAGAAGAAAAGCCCAGGAAAGGGCCATAGTAGACCTAATATGAGATTGCCTCGAAAAGAGAAAATACTGGGAAGAGAACCTTGGCAAAAAGCATTTAGTTAAATGTAATCATGCAAACAAAACTGTATATGGAGTCATTATTCTTAGCATATGACAGGAGTATTTTTTAAAAGAAAAACAGTGTCATGACTTTCAAACAACAGTGTAATCACACAAAACAAGAAAAGTGAATTTATGCTGATGAATCATCAGGATTTTTAAAAATAATGAATAATGGTTTCTTCAAATTGGACTGCATAACTTAATCAGAGATATCAGAACAGGAAAGGGTCATACATACAGGAAAGGGGGATCCACACTCAAAGAAAAATGGCTAAGTCAGTCCTGCAAACAAACAGCACAAGGAAGTGCTTACAGTCCTGTTTAGTCACACCAATAGCTTATTCCAAAATGACAATTATATATTAATACTAATTTTTTTCTTAGCTCATGTTAATTGAGTTGTCCTAGAAAGGAAGAAAAAGCAATGAAATGTATTTGAAATATACATTATATTGAAAAAAATATGGCCTCACAGAAACCTCAGTCATTTTTAGCTCTCTTTCTCTACATACCCAATCCACGTTATTTTTATTTATTGAAAGCATCTAAACGTGCTTCTTCTTTTCCACACCATTATCGTAAGTGTGATTCAGTTCCATATCATTCTAGAGCAAGAAGAGTCATCATTTCACTACTAATATTAACAGAGTCTCCATTCTACAATAAGCCCAAAATGGGTATAGGAAATACGAAGAGGAAAAATAATGCCTCACTTTAAGGATGTCACATTGTAGGAGATGAACTTGAGGTGCCACTGGAGAACTGTAATTCAAAAGGGTAAGTGCCATGAGAGTAAAGATCACACACACACACACACACACACAAGTACAGGGGAGAAATGAAAAATATTCTTTGCTCAACCAAATTTTATCAAGGCTCTTCTGAACCCTCCCAAAGCAGGCCCATACATGTTTTTCCTTGTAGAATAAAATTTTAGCAAGAATCCTGCTAGGTCCATTTAGCAAACCACCTTGGTATCTAACCAAACTCCTCACTCCTATTATCCTGCAGGTGACATCTGACCACACTGGCCTGCGTTCAGCAAGAATCATATTAGGCTGGTTCACCCAGAACCCCTTACTCTTAGTAATTTTCCATTCACACCAATGGTCCTGCCAATCTTGTTCCTTGGCCATAAAACCCCACTTGTTCGGGCTGTATTCAGAGTCAAGCTCACTTCTATAGTGGAGTATCCTCCCTATGACAATAGTTTATCAACTAAAACCCATTTTCATTACTTTAACTTCCATTCAGCTCTGATTTTAACAGAGGTAACAAAGTTATCAAGAAGGCGAAATGAAGCAAAGGCTTCAATGAAAGCTTCTGAAGAGGTAAGTAAGCACCGGAGGATTTAGCCATTCTATGTAATGGCAGGCAGAGCACATGAAACGCTGCACAGGCATGGACGATCAGCAGCACATGCTCCTGAAGAGGTCAGCTATACAGAAGAGAGAGGTGTTGTAGAGCATAGAGCTGCAGGCAGGATGCGCAGGTAACCTGGCTGGACCAAGACAGGTTTGCTTTGTCTACTGTCCCAGCGTATTCATGCGTATCTTTTCATCTCAAAAGTGTTCCGGTTTAAACAATGATAATCTATATAACATCAGCTTAAATCTGGTATGGATTAAGTCTGAGTTCAGGTATTTACTAGCTAGGTAAACTTGTGACAGTTACTCTCTCGAAGCTCATGCTTCATCATCTAAAGAAGAAGCACAGAAATCTGAGTTCACAGGGTATCTGGAAGGATGAGATGTGACCATATGAATACAGTGCTTAGCAAAGTATGTGGCACACAGCACGGGTTCTGCTGTAAAGATCCCAAGGGGGTAGCCCCTGTAGGCTTCATCAACTGTGTAAATCAATGGCTTTTCATTTCCTCTAACTCAATGAGCTAGAATGAGACAGACCGGTATTTTTTAAAATTTAATGTTCATAGTAACAACCTAGAGACTTCTTTTGGCTTCCGCAGTTTTTGCTGAAAAGCTTGAAAAGCATGATTTTTGTTGAAAAAGAAAGATTTTTATTCACTGATTCTAGGAGGGGGCCTGAGATACTGCATTTCGAACAAGGTCCCTGGTAATGCGGACACTGCTAATTCAGGGACCAACAGACGGATTTCACAGGACACCACACACCACAGAAGTCAATTCCAAAAACACCCAAATTGAAGCACAAAAAAATAACAGAATGGAAAGTACCAAACAAACTGTATAAAAGGCATGTAAGGATATGTTGAATGGACCTAGTTTGCATGAAATTGAAGAAAGAGCAACCAAGAAGTTTCCAAAGCTAAACACATAGGGACCTACAAATTCAGCAAGCTGAGAGAGTCTGAAGAAAAATTAAGGCATTTCAGACAGATAAGAGCTGAAGGTATCTGTCTCCAGCAGACCTGCAGGACAAGAAAGACTGAAAGGAGTTCCTGAGGCTGAAAGAAAATGACGAGAGACAAAAGCATGGAACTGGAGAAAAGAATGAAGAACAAGGAAAGGACAAATGTAAAAGACTAATGACGATTTAAAGCAACAATAATATAAGTGTCATGTGATGTCTACAGAAGTAAAACATATGATAAGTATAATAACAACCGCACCAAAAATGAAGAGAAGTAAATGGAGTTAAACTACTGTTGTTAAGTTTTTTAATTGTATAGAAAATTATAACATACTAGCTTAAGACTGTAATAACCCAAAACTGTACACTGTGATATGCAGGGTAATCCTAAAAGAACAGTACAAAAATTCTAACATAAAATCTAATAAAAAAGATTAAAAAGTAAAAAATAACTTATCAACCTAAAAAACGGTAGGAAAGAAAAAAGGAAAATTAAAAGCTAACGAAACAAATAGAAAACAAATAGCAAAATAATAGATTTAAGTACAATTATATCAGTGAGTTACATATAAATGTAAACGAACCATTTAAAACATATCAGTCTGGATTTAAAAAAGATTTTGGGTTACTTAAACGAGAAACACTGTAAATTTAAGGACAGAGACTGAAGCTAAAGGAAGGAAAATAACACTCCATGCAAACACAAAGCACAAGAAACCTGGTGAGTTAAAACAAATTAACGAAGAAGTATTAGTTGATATTAAAAAAAGTGTGTGGTGATAACAGGGTCAATTCAACAGGAAAATATAAAAATATTAAATTTATGTTCAATTAATAACATGGCTTTAAAACATAAAGCAAAAACAGAAAGAACCAGAAGAAACAAATACAAAAATTTCTGAAACTGGTAGAAGACCAAAAGATAAAAGGACATAAAAATGTTACACCATTAACCAACCTAAAGTCTGGTTTACGCTGAGGGAACACTACACCTAGCGCCTGCGGGAATGTGCCACCTGCAAGTGAATGTGAACGATTTATCAAAACTCAGTCGACACAAAAAACTTTCAACAAATTTTAGAGGGCTGAACAGACTATATACTATGACTATACAAAATTAAATAAGAAATCAGTAGTAACAGAACACTAATTAGAAAATCCCCCAAAGGAATCAATATCCAGATATGCTATAGTACCTAAAAAGTCCAGTTCTTTTTTTTTTTAAGTTTATTCATTTATTTTGAGAGAGAGAGAGAGAGAGCGAGCGAGCATGAGCAGGGAAGAGAGGCAGAAAGAGAGGAGAGAAGAATCCCAATCAGGCTCCAAAATGTCAGCAGAGCTTGATGTGGGGCTTGAGCTCAAACCGGGAGATCATGACGTGAGCTGAAATCAAGAGTCTGGATGCCTAACCAACTGAGCCACTTACATACCTCTAAAATGTCAAATTCCTAACAAAGGCATTATGAGATGTGCAAAGAAACAGGAAAGTGTAATCCACGCAAAGAAAAAAGGAAGGCAACAATGTCTGTTAGAAAACCCAGATGTGAGATTTAACAAAGGTGTCAAACCAGTCATTGCTGGGAGCTGCGTCGGCCTCGTTGGATGACACAGTCACGGCAAGGAAATGGCAGACTTTGCAGAGCTCCTGCCGTGAAGCGAAACTGGCATCTCCTTCTACTATTGGCTCATATTGGAAATGGGACTGCTGTTATCGATTAGGCCTCACAATGTTCCAAATCAGACTGATATTTCCCACACAGATACCTCATTAGAAGAAGCTTATTCCCACCTCTACAAAGAAGAATGTAGACAAAGCACTGCAGAAGGCTCTTCTAATGAGCCTCACAGACCCACGACATAGATAACAAAGGGGGTTAAAGAACACAACAGTTACTATTGACTCTGGCCCTGAGAAAAAGAGCCTAACTTAGAGATAAGAAACAAACAAGAGCCAGACATAAGTTACTGCACATACCTTTGCTAACTGGTGCCACAAAAAACCTTCTCTTACACTGACACCCATTATGAGGATGGGTAAAAATAGTTTAAAACTTTAACTCATACACAAAGACCAGCACATCTAGGGCCCCTATGGTGCTTACACCTTCAACATCAAATAACAAGGTTGACACAAGCAACTTACTAACCAGCACAAATACATTCCACCTTCTGTGAGCCAGACAGAAGGACTCCTAGCCTAGCCTGTGCCTGAATCTTAGCGTTACTGATATAAACAAATGTATTTGCTACCCTGCTATCTTCTAAGTTGTAAGATTTACTACCAGTTTAAACAAATGTGTATGTTATCTGCTTTTCACTGAGAGTATCTTGTTATCCTATATGTAAAAATTAACTACCTCACTGAAATTAGAGTAATTCTGCAAAAATGCCTCTGTAAAACCTGTTTCTGTACACTTTTCAAAACATCTTAGCACTGAGAATTATTTGTAGTAAAAATTCCGCTTTTTTGATGTCATGTTAACACTTCATCTATAAATAAAGAGATGCCTGGCAGAGGGGCAGAAAGAAAGCCAAGGCTCTCTCACTCTCTCTTTTGCCGACACTGTCCATCCTTCAGGGAGCCGTGTACCTGCTGAAGCCCGGACTCTGGCAAGTCATTATAAACATGGACAAAGAACTTAAGGAAACCATGATTGCATAAATAAAGAATGGTACCAGTGAAAATAGCACAGTAGGTAGCCTCAAGGCCCCATTCTTCCACAGAAACAAAAACCTGAGCAAAAACTGTCAAAATCCACTTGCAAGAACTTTGGACAATAGTCAAAAACATGCAGCAACCAAGCAATTGTTGAATCAGAAATAGGAAACAAAAAAACAGCAAGACAATTTTGCATCATTTCTACTTTCCCTTATCTCAACCTCCTCCCTGCTCAAAGAGGGCTCAGAGATGGCAACTGGTGTTCCCAGTGTGAAACTGTTTACTCAGTCTCAAAAGCCAATTTTATCTCTTCTGACCTGAACTGGAGACCGACAGAACAACTGCTATAAAGGCGCTTTACCCTGTGTTTCACCTAACTAGGACCTTTCTCAGGGCAGAAAGGCAGCTACGCAAAGGACACTCCTTGCAGCATTTTAAGGCAACAAACAACATGCCGCCACCTGGGGCAAAGGTTTAAAGTTGGGGTGAGAACCACAAACACACTGAAAGCCAAAGAGAAAATGCTGGGGAGGAAGTTTCTTTAGGAAAACTAAAGAACTGAAGCGCACACATGTAAACCGAAAACAGAAAAGCCACAGCATGCCCAAAGGACACTGTAGAGAAATCCTAAGCTTCCACCTCAGACTAATCTTTAGGCTTACCACCAGCAGGAAAGAAAGGCTACGGCAAAGTCGCAAACAGACTGACTAAACACTAAAGGAGTAACACAACACAAAACACGGCCAATCTGCAGACTGGGAGGATTTTTTGTTATTTTCATTTATTTTGGCTCTCAAAATTTAAGGAAATCCTGTGTAACAAAACCTGACCACTAATTAAAGAAACTGAGACTTCAGAGACTATAAATGACAAAGAATATAGACTTTATAAATATAGTTTAGAAAAGTCAATAAACAAACAACTGCCACCCAAACAAGTGACAAAAACAAAGGAATGGAGAAGAATCAGATTTCTAGTTACTACATTACAAATATGAAATGGCCAACATTTCAAAGTTCGACCAAAAATTATAAAGCAGGCATAAAAACAAGAAAGTATTCACATTCACAGGGAAAATTGAAAGAAATTGTCCGTAAGGAGCAGAGATACAGGATCTACTAGACAATACCATTAAATCAGTTGCCTTAAATGTATTTGAAGAACTAAAGGAAGCCAGAGACAAAGAGCTAAAGGAAACAATTAGAGGGATGTATCGGCAAGTAGAAAGTTTCAAGAAAGCCATCAACTGTATAAAAAGAAAAAGTGTGGGGCAGAAATGTACAGTAACTGAAATTCAAAGTTCACTAGAGAATTTCAAAACCAGATTTAAACAGACAGAAGAAAGAATCAGCTAACATGATGATAGATCAATTCAAATTATCTAGTCTGAAGAGCAGGGGTGGGGGTGTGTGGAAGAGTAATGGACAAAACCTAACAAACCTGAGGGCCACCTCCAAGTGTACCAACATACATACGCATTATGGGAATCCAAAAGGAAGAAAAAGAGAAAGGAGCAGAAAATACATGAAGAAATAAGGTCCAAGCCTACAAATTTAATGAAAGCCACGAGTCCAGAAGTCCAAGAAGCTCAACGACTTCCAAGATGGATAAATGCAAAGTGATGTTCACCAAAACACTTTAAAATCAAATCCTCAAAAGACAAAAATAAAGAGAACCTTGAACACAGCAAGAGAGAAGTGACGCATTAGGATCATCCTCCATAAGACTCTCAGCCAATTTCTCCTCCGAAACCAGTGAGACCGTAAGGCAATGGGATGACAAAAAGTGTTAAAAAAAGAACACTGTCAAATAAGAATGTTGTATCTGTAAAATGATCCTTCCAAAATGAAGGAGAAATTAAGCATTCTCGGGAAAACAAAGCTAAAAGAGCTCACTAATAAACCTGCACTATAAGAAATGTTCTAGAAGTATAAATGACAAGACATTAGCAAATCAAAGCCATATAAAAAACAAAAACTCTGATAAAGGTAACTACATACACACACAGAAAAACCAGTATTATTGGATTTTTACTGTAATTCCTCTTTCTTCTCTACATGATTTAAAAGACAAATACTTAAACTAATAATTTATGCTAATGGACACACAATGTAAAATAGTACAATTAATAAAACAACAACATAAAGGAGAGAGGGAAAGATGTATTTAAGCAGAGTTTTTACATACTCTTAAAGCTAAGGTGTTATTTATTCAAAATAAGTAGTTACAAATTTAAGAAAGAAAGTGTAATCACTAAGGTAACCCCTGAAAATATAATTTTTAAAATATATAGAAATGAAAATGAGAGTAATCAAATGGTATAATAAAAGAAAACATAAACACAAAGGAGGGCACTAATAGAGAAATCAAGAACTAAAAAGGTAATGAGACACTAAAAAAAAGAGCAAAATGTCAGAAAATAGTGCACCTTATCAGTAGTTCCTCTAAATGTAAATGAATAAAACTGCTCAATTAAAGGCAGAGACTGGCAGAATGGGTAAGAATCATGACCCAAGTACATGCTGTCTGTAAGACAGTTTAAATCGAAAGACATTTAGGGGCACCTGGATGGCTCAGTCGGTTAAGCATCTGGCTCTTGATTTCAGCTCAGTTCATGATCCCTGGGTTCATGGGATCAGGCCCCGCATGGGACTGTGCTGACAGCACAGGGTCTGCTTGGGATTCTCTCTCTCCCTCTCCTCTGCTTTCTCCTACTCATGCTCTCTCTTTAAAAATAAAATAAAATCTTTAAAACATAAAATAAATAAATAAATAATAAATAAATCTAAAGATATTTTACATTGAAATGGAAAAATATGGCCCATGCAAATAGTAACCAAAAGAAAGAAAGCTGAGATGGCTATACTAATATCAGACAAAACATGTTAAGTCAAAAGTTTACAAAAAACAAAGAACATTATGAAAATTTAAATCCTTAAGAAAATGTAACAATATAAACATATACATACCCTAAAAATTAGTCCCAAAACTGAAATCTGAAAGGAGATATAGACAATTCACCAATCATACCTGAAAAGTTCCATACACCATTCTCAATAAGACAGAAAAACAGGTGCCCGGGTGGCTCAGCTGGCTAAGCGTCTGCCTTCGGCTCAAGTCACAACCTCTCGGTTCACCTGAGTTCAAGCCCCACAAGGAACTCTGCACTGACAGTAAGGAGCCTGCTTGGAATTCTCTGTCTCCCTTCTCTCTCTCTGCCCCTCCCCTGCTTGTGCTTTCTCTCAAAATAAGTTACCTTAAAAAATTAAAATTAAAAAAAAGACAGAAAAACAAGACTGAAGAACAATAAGAAAATAGGGAATCTGCATTGCACTATAAATCAACTAACAGACATATAGAGAATACAACTGCACAAAAGCAGAATATACATTTTTCACAAATGTAAATGGAATAGTCACAAGAATATGCCATATGTTAGGTCACAAAGGAAATATAAATACATTTATCAGGACTGAAATCATCCAAAGTATCTTCTCTGACAAAAATGGAATAAAACTAGGAATCTTAACAAAAGGAAAATTGGAAAATTCACAAATATGTGAAAATGAACACACTCTGGAACAATGGGTCAAATGACAGTTGGACAAGGGTTCTGAGACTACTGAGTGTGGGAAATCATAGCCTCTCCATCAAATGGTGCTGGGATTTGCGTGTAGATACCCATTTGTTACTGGCTTCTTACACTTCATGTAATATTTATAAACACTTGTTCATAAATACTAAAAAAAATTCATCCATGTTGTATCATGTATTTGATACTATTTAGCTGAATACTATTCATCCATAAAAGAATAACATACTAATACATGGTATAACACAGATGACCCTTATAAACCCTATACAAAGTGGAGGAAGTGAGTGACACATGTATATTCACATGCCAAAGACTGACAGTGGATCCCGACCTCCAGCCATCGGCAAAAATGAACTCAAAGGGGAGCAAAACTAAAACTAGGAAACTCCTAGAAGAAATTGAAGGGGCAGTTTTTCATGAACTAGACTTGGTAATGGATTCTTAGATATGACACAAAAACACCAGCAACAAGAACAAAAATAAACAAGACTTCATTAAAATTAAAGATCTTTACTTCAAAGAACACTATCCAGATCCAGACAGTGAAAAGACAAAATGAGAGAAAAGATTTCCAAATCATATAGTATTTGATAAGGGACCTAGAAAATATAACTATTAACTCAATAACAAACAAACGTTTTTAAAGTGGACAAAGGATTTGAATAGACATTTCTCCAAAGAAGATGCACAAATGCCAGTAAACTATGCAAAGATACCAAAAGAATTGCTAATCAGAAAAAAATATATATCAAAACCACAATAAGATGCCACTTTACACCCATTAGAATGGATATGATTTTTAAAAGGTCATATAACAACAAGTGTTATTAGGGATGTGGAGTAATCAGAACCCTCACACACTACTGGTGTAAAAGAAAAACGGTGCACCCACTTTGGAAAACAGTCTGGTAGTTCTTCAAAAAGTGAGACACAGAGTTACAATGTGACCCACACCTCCACTTCTAGGTATATATGCAGAAATGAAATCATCTGTCCACACTGCACACAATGGTTCATAGAAACATTATTCATGACAGACAAAAGGCTGAAAGAGCCAAAATGCCCATCAACGGATGAATGGTTAAATAATACGTGGCATTATCCATCCAATAAGAGACTATTCAGCCATAAAAGAACTAAGAACTGAGAGATGTTACAATATGGGTAAACTTCATAAAAACTATAGGAGTTTAATAGTCTGGAGTTTCTCTTCAGATCATATGAATCTTTCACCTTTTTCTAAACACTTCCTTGGGAGTTGGAATTATATAAGAAGCCAGTAGCCAAAGGCCACATATTATATGACCCCATCTGTATGAAATATCTAGATAGGCAAATTTATTGAGACAGAACATAGATTAGAGGATGCCGAAGCCTGGAGAAGGAAGAGGGGGTGAGAGAATGATAGTCAAGAAACACAGAGTTTCTTTTGGGGTAAAAAAATGTTCTAAAATTGACTGGGATACTAAAAAACTACTTAACTGTACAGTTTCTTAAAGTGTGAAATGTATTAAATGTGAACTATTTATCTATAAAGCTTTTTCAAAAAAAATACAATGAGACACCACTGCACACCCACTAGTATGTCTATCACCAAAAAGACAGGTAATAACAAGTGTTGATCAAGATGTAGAGAAATTGGGACCTTCAAACACTGCTGTTGGAAATGTAAAATGACGCGAGTGCCTTGACAACATGAGGGCAGTTCCTCAAAAGATTAAGCACAAAGATATGATACAACTCAGGAATTCAACTCCTTGCCACAAAAGACACATATGGCATGATTCCACTTATATGAAATGTCCCAAATATACAAATTCTTAGAGATATAAGTAGATCTGTGGTTGGGGGAAGTTGGGGAAGAAATGGAAAATGACTGTTGATGGATAAGAGGTTTCTTTCGGGGGGCAGTGAAAATTGACATGATAGATGGACAGCTCTGTACATATATAAAAATACTGAATTATTTAACAATAGAAGGAAGGAGAAGGAAAAGGAGGAGGAGGAGAAGACAAGACAAAGAAGATCTCAAAAGCAGCTAAGTAACCAGTGCCAGAACCAATATCTAACCAGTGCCAGAATAAAGCCTATCACTAAATAATAGAATAAAATCCAGGAAGCAACAATTTAGATTACAAATTTATATTGCAATATCCAGCATCCACTAAAAACCATAGGCATTCAAACAAGCAGAAAAATATGACCCATAACTAAAAGAAACATCAATCAGTAGACGGAGACCTAGAAATGACAGGCTTGGTAGAATTGCCACTAAGAAAGTTATATCAGGTACTATAACATATCCCACTTAGTAAAGAAGGCAGAAAAAAAGAATAAACATGATGAGGTGATGGAAATTATTAAAAAGCATTCCAAATAAAACTTCTAGAGTAAAAAATGCCGAAGATAAGTAGGTGAGAAGACACAACAATTGAAACTTACCATTTTGCCCTTGGTACCCCCCAAATTCAAGTTCTTGTCACATTCAAAATATATTCATTACATTCCAAAAGACCCAAAAGTTTTAACTCATTCCAGCATCCTCAAAAGTCTAAGTTCAAAGTCTCATCTGAATATCAATTAAATTGTATTTGAGTGAGATGGTTCCAAGCAAGTCTAAAACCCAACAGGGCAAATTCCATTAAGGTTTTTTTTATAGCATAAGGTTCTAGAATAATCCTCCTTGACATGATACTCTGTTGTCAGGCTCACTAGGGCAGAGGTCTTGCCTATAGGACATATTGCAACAATTTCTTGATGCAGCTTCACCCAAGAGAGGTTGGGCCCCCAGGCTCCAGGCCACCCAGTACCTATGGTTTTGGGTGGCTCCATCCTTTGAAATCCAGGTGGAGGCAGCCACATGCCCTGGACCTGGGCACTCTCCCGGGCTGGAAACAACACACTCCATCAGTCTGCTGCCTGTACCCTCTGGCGGGCAGCTGCTGCCCCTGCGGCAACCAGGGACCTCAGGGCCTGCAGTGCTCCCAGAAGAGCCCTCAAAGGAAGGCAGCACCGGCCAGCAAGCAGGTCTCCAAGCTCTGGCCGCAATTCCTCTGAACGCACTCTGCCCACAGGGTGGGCCCTGGCACCAGGAGCTGTGGGGAGGGGCAGCCCCGACCGTTTCTGAATTGCACTCAGGCTCATTCTTGGATTGTCTCAGGGAACAGCAAATGCAGAGATGGCTGAGCCACACAAATCCTAACCGGTCCTGTGGCCGCATCCTCAGTGCTCTCTTCTAACCACTTTCTCAGCTTTTACAACATGGAAAGGCTGAGAATTTTACAAATCTTTGAGGTTCGGCTTCCTTTTGGCTTGACAGTTCCATCTTTCTATTCGCATTCTACTAAAGCAGTCAGGAGGAGTCAACCCACACCTTTACCAGGTTGCTTAGGTAAATACATCTGATTCCTTTGCTCACAAGTTCTATTTTCCCCAAAACACTAAAACACAAACACAATTCAGGCAAGTTCTTTGCCACCGTGAAGAAAGGAAGCTTCATTTACAACGGAGCAGGAAGCCTGAAGGAGAGGCTCTGGCGCCCCACTGCACGCCCGGAGAAGCCCCGTCACACTCCGGACGTCACACTCCTGCCGGGAAGCCACGCTTACGTTACACACCGGGCAGGAAGAGGAGCCGCCCCGCCCGGCACAGCCCCGCCAACGCGAACTCAGAGAAGCAGCTTCTCCACCTGCCTCCCTCCCCTACAGGAGCAAGCCCTTTCCTCTGTTCTCCGAAGTGGCCTGTGGCGCTCTAGAGTTCGCCTGTCCCAAACTGCATCGCTCTGCTCCTCCTAAATAAAGTCATTTTCTGATAAAATAACTGGCTCTTTTGTTTTTTAAGGTCAGCATGACTTTACCAGGATTGCTTTCCCTCCAATTTCCAATAACATATTCCACATTTTTGTCTGAGACCTCATCAGAATGGCCCTTATCATACACATTTCTACCAACGTTCTATTGGGATTACTTAGTATTCTCTAAGAAGATGAAGGCTTTCTCTACAGCTCTCCTCTTTCCTTTCTGAGGCCTCGCCAGAATCTCCTTTAAAGGTCCACTCACAATAAGGTAGGATTTTTCTAACATGTCCCTCAAAACCCAGTTCCAAAGCTACTTCTACACGTTTGGTATTTGTTACAGCGGTCCCCCACTTCTCAGTACCAGGATGCTATAACAAAAATACCACAGACTAAGGGGCTTATAAACAATAGAAATTTCTCACGGTTCTGGAGACAAGGAATTAAAAACTCTCAATTGCCTAATGAGGACCCATCTTCCAGTTCACAGAAATCCTCTTCTGATTCATCTTCTCACTATGTCCTCAGACGGCAGAAGGGATGACAGAGCTCCAAGGGGTCTCTCTTCTAAAGGCACTAATCCCAATGATAAGGGATCCACTCACTGACCCCTTCACCTCCTGAAGGACCCACCTCCAGATACCGTCACCTTAGAGGAATAGGTTTCAATACGAATCGTAGGAAAAGACAAGCATTCAGTCTGCAGGACTAGCCTAAGGCAGACTTACCTTCTATCTACTCTAGTGACGTTCTCATTTTTTATGTATGGAAGAACACACCTGTCAGTTATATGAACACTTTAATAAAAAAATAATACACTATACATGTACTTTAGAGTAGTATAATTGAGACAATGATCTTTTAACAAGCAGAAAATTTGTTTTTTTATTATTTACCACAAGCTTTAGAAGCAGCAACACAAATTTCTTCGGCAACGTACTCCCCCGCTGGGAACTTCAGATATTCTCCGTCAGCCTTCTCAAGAGAATGGTAAAGGTACACCTGCACGAGCGGCTCTATCTGCTTCACGGAGCTGGCATTCCCAGCAATGTCACCATTCTGATGCGCAGGAGACACGGGGGTTCCTTCCATTTCCGTCATGGTAAGGCAAGCCATTCCCATGCAGGGCTTTTTCAGAACATTTGCCTGTTAAGAAAAACAATAATGTTACAAAAGAGATATTGATAAGGTATCCCTCATATACAGAGAAGCCTTCCCTGAAAGCACATAGTTAAATCAATAACTAAATAAAGACTGTGTACTACTGTGTACACAGCACAGTGAGAGACACTGAGATCATAAACTTCCTGTGAACAAGGCCTATAAAACTGAAGTTTACAACTTAACTGAGGAAACATAATACAGATATGTAATACTAACAAAATAAACAAACAAAATCAGCCACAGGCAACAGGAGAAGAGATCCAAGTAGGCAACATAAATTCTCAACAAATGAACTACTGTGACAATTGTTTATTGGAGTCTAGAGGGGATAAATAATATTTCAAACTGGGTTTAAACTTATAAGTTTTGGGGTGCCTGAATGGCGCAGTTGGTTAAGCGTCCGGCTTTGGCCCAGGTCATGATCTCACAGTGTGTGAGTTCGAGTCCCATGTCAGGCTCTGTACTGACAGCTCAGAGCCTGGAGCCTGCTTCAGATTCTGTGTCTCCTTCTCTTTCTCTCTGTTCCTCCCCCACTCATGCTGTCTCTCTCTCTCTCTCTGTGTCAAAAATAAATAAAAACATTAAAAAAATTATCAAAAAAACATATATAAGTTTTATTAAAGTAGGTCATATTTTTTTTTAACTTTTTAAACATTTTATTTATTATTGAGAGACAGAGACAGAGCCTGAGCATGGAAGGGGCTGGAAGAAGGGGAGACACAGAATTCAGAGGAGGCTCCAGGCTGTAAGTTGTCAGCACAGAGCCCGACATGGGGCTCGAACTCTAAAACTGCGAGATCATGACCTAAGCTGAAGTCGGACACTTAACCGACTGAGCCACCCAGGTGCCCCAAGGAGGTCATATTTAAAACTGACTCTGTACAACAGACTGGATTTATATGAATGACAGACACAGAATATTTCAGGAGAGTAGAATTGTGCTGAGAAGTAGAAAGGTACAACATCTACTCTAGTTAATTGGGCTGAAGTGCAGTATTTTAGGAGATATGCCACTTAAGAAAGGACTAAAAGTACAGATGAATATTTGTGGCAAAATTGCAACTACATACCCACGATGCACTTTTCCTTCTTGAGAGGCCCAGTTTTGTTAAGGAGAGCAACATGCCTCCAAAGAACTACACTTCCCCACCGACGAACAGCCACCAGAACCGGTTCCAACAAAGGAGATTTACGTGGAAGCTGCCAGGTGGTACTTCCAGGACCACTCCTTACAAGGAAGCTGACTTGGTCTTCTCTTTACATTGATTTGTTTTGAGAGAGAGAGGAGAGGAAGGAGAGGAGAGGAGAGGAGAGGAGAAGAGAAGACAAATACAGCAGGAGAGAGGCAGAGAGAGAGGGAGAGAGGGAGAGAGGAAGGGAGAGAGGGAGAGAATCCCAAGCAGGCTCTGCACTGTCAGCACAGAGCCCGACATGGGGCTCAAACTCATGAACTACAAGATCATGACCTGGGTGGAAATCAAGAGCCGGACACTCAACCATCTCAGTCACCCAGGCACCCCAACTTGGCCTTTTTGCTTTTCTCCTTTCACTTTCTTCCAACCTACCTCTGAGCATAAATACAGGGTAGGGCAGTCACCTTATAACCAGGAAGGAAATGCCAAGAGAATAAAAGACCTGGCAAACTTAAGCACCTGAATTAGTGTCAAGAATCACTTATCTCCCACCAGACATCTTTTTATTTATAATTGAATGCAATCCTAACTGATACATACAGTAAAGAATTTTTAAAAAGTCTGAATGTCAGATCAAAGAATTTAAGGCGCATCTGGCTGGACTCAGTCAGTAAAGCATGTGACTCTTCTATTATTATTGTTATTTTTAATGTTTGTTTATTTTTGAGAGAGAGAGAGCACGCACAAGTGGGGTAGGGGTGCAGAGAGAAAGAGAGGGAGAGGGAGGGAGAGAGGGGGAGAGAGAGAGATAGAGAGAGAGAGAGAGAGAGAGAAAGAAAGAATCTCAAGCAGGCTCCATGCTGTCAGCATAGAGTCCAATGTCGGGCTCAAACTCACAAACTCAAACTCATGACCTGAGTCAAAGTCAGACACTTAACCAATGGAGTCACCTAGCGCCCCACAAAGCATGTGACTCTTACTCTCAGGGTTGTGAGTTCAAGCCCCACACTGGGCATGGAGCCTACCTTAAAAAAAATGAGATCAAAGAATTAAATAAGATGAGACAAAATAAAATAAATACAAATTCTCCTTGGTATCCTCAGAGAGATTCAGGATGAATTAGAAAGGTGAAGAAGAAACATTTAGAAAGCTACTACAACAGTCTAGGTACGAGTAAGATCCTGAATTGAAACAGCAATGGTTGAATGATGAATGGAAAGATTTCATGCAAGCTGGTAACTGACTGAATACAGAAGAAGCCAGAAGTCCAGTTACAGAATGAATAAGTCACAGGAATAAAAGGCACAGCACAAGGAAGGAAATAAATGGTAACATGGTGAGCACAGCATAACATAGAGAGATGCTGTTGACTCACTCACAACTGATACTAATGCAACTCAAATAACAGAATACTCAAATAAAAATATTGTTTTAAGCCAGGGTAAAAGATGATGTGAGAATTTCAATCTTGGAAGATCTATAATACCATTAATGGAAATAAGGAAATGAAGACTTTGCCTTTTGACATCGGAATGAGAGAATAAAGACTACTGCTTTGCACACTTTTTTAATTACACATGTAAGTGGCGGCATGCAGCATTTGCCATTCTGACTTATTTTACTTGCCCCGCAGGTTCATCCACGTTGTTGCAAATAATGTGAATTCCTTTAAGGTTGAGTAATGTGCGTGTGCGGGTGTGGGTGTGGGTGTGGGTGTGTGTACATACTTCTTCTTTTCTGATTTGGATGCTTTTGATACAAATCCATATGCTTTACTGATAACAATTATAAAGTCTAGAACAGAATACGATAAAAACACTGAAAGAATGCATGGCCAAGCAAACAAAAGCAGACAGCAACTGGAGGGGATCTGACCCCTGAGGCAAGGGAAAACACTGAAGGAGGCCCACATTCACCCACCATTTTCTGTAATGTTTATTTTATTTATTTAGAGAGAGAGAGGGAGAGAGAGCAGGAAAGGGCTAGGCTGAGAGACAGGGAGAGAGAGAATCCTGCGCTGACAACAAGGAGCCCCACATGGGGCTCACACCTACGAACTGTGAGATCATGACCTCATCATGCTGAGCTCTCTGTAAGTAAATAAATAAATAAGATGAGACAAAATAAAATAAATACAAATTCTCCTTGGTATCCTCAGAGAGATTCAGGAATTTTTGAAAACATAAAGCATCATTAGATGATCACTAAAAAGAAGAAGAGAATGAAAATAGCTAATTTTTTAAAAATGCCAATTCAATGAAAACACTGAATAATACAACTAAAGAGACCAAATAATTTGGAAGACAAAGTCAAGACAACTCCCAGTTTCCTAGTTCAAGAGGGAGAAATATGAGCAGAAAACCAAGAAACAGGGAGCACCAATTCAGGAAGTGTAACCCCAAGAGCTCTAGATGGCAGAGAAAAGAAAATAGACCAGAATAAAACATTTAATAATCAAAGAAGAAATTTCACTGGTGTTAGAGATGCCTACATTTATATTAAAATAATCTTCTGAGAGGAGATAAAGTTTAGTTTTAAGAAGGCTTAACTTATAAGAGTCAAAACAAAGGGTCAGAACACCAAATATAGTAAGGAAACTAAAAAGAGTTCAACATTTAACTCAATACTCAGAATTTCTATCTATATATATAAGTACAGCTGATGAAAACGCATATGCACTAGGATTGGTCTATCTTTATATTCATAAACTCTAACTTCAAATGGGCCTTTACTGCTGTGCACCTATAATCTATTATGTATTATTTTATTTCCTTAATCCATTTACTCTCCCACTTTTCTAAACAACTATCTCATACCTTATCCTTTCTCCTCGATCACAAATACTGCTACTCCAACTCTACTTTCCACTCCCTATATTTCACTGAAAAATGCAATCAAAAGAGGACACCAACGACACATCCTTTTCAAAAGCACCTGGAAATTCTCTGAAAGCAAACAACATGTTCCTCCGTAAAGCAATTCTCAACAAATACTAAAGGAATATATCCAAAATATGAACAATGGAGCAAGCAGACATTTTATCTATTTAAGACCCATAATGTTAATTTAATGTTGTATATGCTATGATTAATTCATGTAATTCTTTTTTTTTATGTTTATTTTTGAGAGAGAGAGAGAGAGAGAGAGGGAGGGAGGGAGGGAGGGAGGGAGGGAAACAGTTAAAGCAGGGGAGAGGCAGAGAGAGAGGGAGACACAGAATCTGAAGCAGGTTCCAGGCTCCGAGCTGTCAGCATGGAGCCCAAAGCAGGGTTCGAACTCACAAACTGTGAGATCATGACCTGAGCTGAAGTTGGACGCTTAACTGACAGCCACCCCTAATTAAGTGACTCTAATTTATGTAATTCTTAAAAATATTGAAGAAATAACATTTAGAGGATAACATAAAAAAGTGAAAGTGACCTTAATCTCTACCCACTCTTTTTATTCTCTGAAACAACACTCTTAACAGTTTAATAAGAATTAATAAAGAAGTGCTTTAAACTGTGAAATAGGACATATGATATTCAATAACACTCAATATTCTGTAAATTCACTGTATTCTTAATAACTGGAGCCAAAAAGAAAAAAATGTATTAAAAAATACAAAGCTCTACAATTGAACTGATGCAACCTTACAAACAGCATTCAAATCCAAAATCGATTATGGAAACTATGACTATTTATAAAAGTAGCACAACATGCACTTTTTTTTATCTTTAGTTTATTTATTTATTTTGAGAGAGAGACAATAAGAGCATACAAGCAGGAGAGGGGTAGAGATGGAGCGGGGGGAGACAGAGGGAGGGAGAGAGGGAGAGAGAATCCCAAGGAAGCATCCTGCTGACAGCAGAAATCTGGACACAGGGCTTGATTTCATCAATTGGAGCTTGATCTCATCAACCTGAGATCATGACGTGAGCTGAAATCAAGAGTCAAACGCTTAAGTGACTGAGCCACCCAGGCACCCTGAGACTGACATTATTATTATCAATGGTTGATAACAATGGTTGCCAGAAGGGGAAACCAAGGTAGAGAGAAGTTAAGGAAGGTAACTTGAACCCATGAACCATGACATCATGACCTGAGCTGAAATCAAGAGTAAGATGCTTAATCAACTGAGCCACCCAGGTGCCCCCAAAAATGTGTGTCAATATAGGAACATACTCCAATAAATTTGAAATATTTGAAAAATATGTTTTTTCAAAAACACAAATTTATCAAAACAAAGGAAAAAAAACCACTAACAAAGGAAGGAAGATATAATTTCAAATTTTTAACATTAAATAAATTGAATATTTAACTTAAAACTTTTCCACAAAGAAAATTCAATGCTTGTTGACCTTCTTGGTGAATTTTTCGAAACATCTGAAGAACAAAAAAAGAGCTTATACAAACTATTTCAGTAAATAGAAATTACACTTCTCCACATATTTTTAAGAGTACAGTATGAATATAATACCAAAATGTAATAAAGTTGTGACAAGGAAAGAAAATTTTATGTAAATATCTCCTACAAACATATATGGAAAAAATAAACAAAATTCTAGGAAATTGAATTTAATAATATTTTAAAAGACTATCAAATCTTGACTGGGTTAGTGTACCCCCCAAAAAATCAAAGCTATTTTATCACTAAAATATTAATCAACAGAATTTATATTATTAGAATACATGAGAAAAGTACCATATGATCATTTCAATAAATGTAGAAACTAACTCTAATAATATACAATAGTTTGTGAATAGACACTCTCAGCTAACAAGCTTTAAAAGCAAACTTCCTCATTCTTATATAAAAATAACTATAAAATAAACTAAAATACTTAACAGGTTAAATATTGATCTCATTCTTCTTGAATTCAAAAACTTAATTAGAATGTCTAAAATCATGACTTCTACTCAATATTTTAGTTTTATTTTTATCTTATTTTTTGGAGAGAAAGAGAGCACAAGTGGGGGAGACGGGCAAAGGGGGGGGGAAGAGAGAGAGAGAGAGAGAGAGAGAGAGAGAGAATGAATGAGAATCTCGAGCAGGCTCCATGCTCAGCCCAGAGCTGAGCCACTCAGACACCCCTAAAAACTTTTTTTTTTAGAGAGAGAGTCACACAAATGAGAGAGAGTTGCAGACGGAGGGAGAGACAGAGAGGGAGAGAAGGAGAGAAAGAATCTCAAGTAAGCTCCACATTCAGCACAGAGCCCAAAGTGGGGTTCAATTCCACAACCCTGGATCAACCTGAGCTGAAAGTGTCAGGTGCCCAAATAACTGAGCCCCCCAGGTGCCCATCACTCAACATTTGAGGGGAGGTCCTGGCATACACAATAAAGCAAGAAAAAAAAAAGGTATAATGATTAGAAAGCTGGAAGAAAAACTGACATATTCACAGATGATGACTATGTATGCAGAAAAATTTAAAGAATATAACAATTACTTAGTGAATTTAGAAATTCAAAATCAATATACAAAATCATCTATACAAAATCAATGTATAAAACCCAATTGACTTTCATATACCAGAAACAATTTTTAAAATGAAGACGATTAAAAATAGTATCATTTTGTCAAATGTTTTTTCTGCATCTATTGACAGGATCATATGGTTTTTATCCTTTCTTTTGTTAATGTGGTGTATTACACTGATGGATTTGCGAGTATTGAACCAGCCCTGTAACCCAGGAATGAATCCCACTTGATCATGATGGATAATTCTTTTTATATGCTGTTGAATTCAATTTGCTAGTATCTTGTTGAGTATTTTTGCATCTGTATTCATTAAGGATATTGGTCTGTAGTTCTCTTTTTTGGCTGGGTCTCTGTCTGGTTTGGG
>PISW01012925.1:0-29278 GCA_004023785.1 Mungos mungo | reverse complement strand
CAAGAAACTGATCCCATTCACGATTGCACGAAAAACTATCAAATACCTAGGAGTAAACCTAACCAAGGATGTAAAAGACCTATATGATGAAAACTATAGAAAACTTATGAAAGAGATTGAAGAAGACACCAAGAAATGGAAAAACATTCCCTGTTCATGGATCGGAAGAATAAACATTGTGAAAATGTCATTACTACCCGAAGCAACCTACACATTCAATGCAATCCCCATCAAAATTGCACCAACATTCTTCTCAAAGCTAGAACAAACTATCCTCAAATTCGTATGGAACCACAAACGACCCCAAATAGCCAAAGTCATATTGAAGAAGAAAACCAAAATGGGAGGCATCACAATCCCAGACTTTAGCCTCTACTACAAAGCTGTCATCATCAAGACAGTATGGTATTGGCACAAAAACAGACACACAGACCAATAGAATAGAATAGAGAACCCAGAACTGGGCCCACAAATGTATGGCCAATTAATTTTTGACAAAGTAGGAAAGAGTATGTGATGGAAAATAAGATATCTTAAAATATTCTCCCTAACACTTCATTTCTGTAATTGAAAGAGTTCAAATTGACTAGGTGGGTTTTAGATCTTGAATGACTAACTCAACGTCAATGGGTTTTATTGTTGTTTTCATCTAAATTTACCAGAATCATAGGGGAAATGCACACAGAGCAGCACACACTAGTCATGAAGGAAACAGCCACAGATATATCAACAATACAATAAACTTTAGAAATTGTAGAATCCAACCTTTAGTTCCTGGATTGACATCGGCATCACACACACACACACACACACACACACACACACACACACACGAGCTAATAGAGGTATTGTCTCACAAAGACAAATGGTTTTCCCGATGTTTTGATTCACCATCATTTTTGGTTGCATGGTATTTATCATTTTGGAGCAAATAACAGATTTTTAAAAAATATTTAGAGAGGAAAAGAGGATAGGTTCTCTGAGATCACTAAGATAGCAAAAGGACCAGCTTTATCAGGGCATTCTTTTTTCAGTAAGAGAAAATTTACAGTCATCGGATAATGCATTATTGTGTGGTTAAACAATCTTCAAGCAAGAAGTTTTCATTTTATATTAATATGCTTTATTGTCAAGCTGGTTTTCATATAACACCACGTGCTCATCCCAACAAGTGCCCTCCTCAACGCCCGTCCCGCGTTTCCCCTCTGCTCCATCTCCATCAACCCACAGACTGTTCTCTGTATATAAATCTCTTTGGTTTGCCTTTCTACTCTCTGTAACAATTTTTTCCATTTCCCCTCCCCTATAGTCCTCTGTTAAGTTTCTTCTGTTCCACATATGAGTATCCACATTTTGTATGTGTCTTGCTCTCCCTGAGTTATTTCACATGGCATAACACCCTCGAGTTCCATCAATGTTGCTTAATATGGCAAGATTTCATTCTTTCTCATTGCCATGAACTAATCCACTGTATATAAAAAAATCTATCTTCTTGAACCCTTAGTCAGTCGATGGACATTTATGCTCTTTCCATAATTTGGCCATTGTTGAAAGTGGTGCTATGGACATTGGGGTTCATGTGCCCCTAGTCCTCAGCACTCCTGTATCATTTGGGGAAATTTCTAGCAATGCTATTTCTAGGTCATAGGGAAGTTCTAGTGCTAATTTTTTCAGGAACCTCCACACTGTTTCCCAGAGCAGCTGCACCAGTTTACATTCCCACCAATCTTGTAAGAGGGTCCCCAATTCTCCACATCCTTGCCAGCATCGATAGTCTCCTGATTTGTTCATTTTAGTCACTCTGACGTGTGTCACATGGGATCTCAGTGAGGTGGTGATTTGTATTTCCCTGATGATGAGTGATGCTCAGCATCGATTCAGTTGTCTGTTCGCCACCTGTAGGTCATCTTTGGAGAAGTGTCTGTTCATGTCTTCCTCCCATTTCTTCACTGGATTATTTGTTTTTTGGGTGTGAAGTGTGGTTGAGTTCCTTATAGATTTTGGATAGTATCCTGGTATCCAATATGCCATTTGCAACTATCTTTTCCCATTTCCTTGGTTGCCTATTAGTTTTGTTGATTGTTTCCTTTGTAGTGAAGCAAGAAGTTTTCTACATTACAATTGATAAAGCCCAAATATGACTCATGAGTCTGACAGAATCTCAAATTCCACTGAGAGTCTGGCTGCCCCTCAGGGCATCTGTTTGTAATGGATGATATCAAATAAAACATGAATATCATTGAACACAGTTTCCACATACATGATAAAACCAAAAACACTTTGTCATAATAGTTGATCTTTTATAAAATCTTATAGATGATATTAAACAATTCTTCTGTATGAACCCTCAAAGGAGCCTTACAAAACTGACAGCATTATCTGCAGAATAAATGCATTACAGAAGGTGAGTGATGTTAACAATGTAAAAGAGCATCCGCATGACATGAATAAAATAAATATTAGGGAAATAGCCATATTATTACGATTTTGTCAGACATGATAAGATCGTAGTGAGGAGGTGTGCAGAGCCTGTATCAGGGGCCAGAGAAAGGGAACATTCTTTGACCCAGGTCACAAAAAGATTTCCTGGATGGTGTTTTGGGTGAGGCTCACCCTGTGACTTCCGTAATCCCTCTTACTGTAAGTGACACTGGATGGCCAACAGGTAGTTGCTCTGCATTCTAGCTGCACAGATCTGCAGAGAGACAGGGGAGCACTCCCTACACAGTGCTCGGTGGGGGAAGGAGCAGGCATGTGCTCTTCCTTAGGAAGGAAACCCTCTCTACAGACCTATGGGATTCCCTTGGTCCACTTCAAAATTTCTCCTGGGGAAAGATAGCCTGTTCCTAAGGAGATATTTTGATCATAACATGCCTGGTACGTCAAATATTGTTGTTTCATGAAATCCTATGGATGGCAGTAAATCCCAAACCCAGGCCTCCAAAAGGGAGCCAAGTATGCATATCTTGAAGTAGGATGTGACATATGCATATATGAATCCTCACCAACGAATATCATTATGGACTAAAGAAAGAATGAGGCTACTTGCAAGGAATACTTAAGGTATACAGGAATACATGAACATATTTTTAATTTATCTTTTATTATCGACAGTGGGAGAGAGAGTCAGACAGAGAGACAGAGAGAAGGAGAGCAACCAAGAGTGATTGAAAAAGGGACAGAGAGAGAGAGAGAATCACGCAGGCTCTACCCTGACATCACATAGCCTGACCCAGGGCTCAAACTCAGGTCTGTGAGCTCATGACCTGAGACAAAATTGGGAGTTGGATGCTTAACTGACTGAGCCACCCAGGTACTCAATCACATGGAATCATTTTAATATGCATGTATTTATTTTTCTCTTTTTTATATGTCACAATATTTATATAATAAGAAGTATGGTTTATAGCATGTGTCCCGATGGGGCTCCTGTCCCTCAGAAAGCTGCCTGGACCACAGGAGCCTCTAATTCATGCAAGCATAACCTAACTACACAGCCAGTACCTAGTCAGTAGCATTTATACTTAACCACCTCATTGAACCTAGCTTGAAGGAATTTAAAAGGCAATTTAGCTTAAATACAAAAATAAATTTTTATTTTGTTAAAAAATGTTTAAATATTTTTTCTTTTAATTTAGAAACATGCATTCATACATCTACCAAAGAAAATGAGCATGGCAGCAAGGCTCCTGGGCCTGGGGTATGTGGTCTGGGAGCACTATAGCCAGGTTTGCTTCAGATTCTGAATGTCTAAGAAGATCTATGTGCTATCAATCTCCCCTTTCCTGTCAGTGAATAAAGCTTTGACAAAGTAAATAATTATACAACACGTTCAAAGCTGTGCAAAAAATGCATACTATGTCTTATTCGGAAAAATTTTACTAAATGTGAAAAAAATGAAACAACTTCATAGTAACATTTAATTTAAGAAGTGATGAAAGTGGGTAATATATCCCCCATTACACTTTTCCCAAAAATACCACCCTGGAGTCTATCAAATTTCATCTCAAGGGTAAACAGGGCTCCAAATATGCTGAGCAAACATTTGAATCCTGGCCTCTGAATGCCCATACTGGACATATTCAAACCAAATACATTTAATTTTATGGGATATATTTACATTTGGCCTTACAACTTATTCGTATAATTTCACTGAATTTCTTACAAATGTATTTAAATTAAAGAAAGTTTACATTCAGATGAATAAGTAGCATGTGAAATATACATGACTAAGGAAAAACAACAGTCTCTGTTGGGGGAAGGGATTATGAATGAAAATGAGACAAACATGACATGCAAATATGATCAGGGTTTTAACTTAGTACAGGTAGCCCAACAAGGGAATGGCGGGTTCACCTTGTGCAGCACAACATGAAACGTGGCCTCAACTAAATGGTCACTTCGTCAGGGTCAATGAGATGGAGGTCAGGACTCCCAGGACATGAGAGGTCTCACTACCCATCACACTCTTCAGAGGAGGAAGAAAACAGCCAGGGGTTAATGAGGACTACAATTGGAGAAACAAACACAATCCCTCAGATGTGTGTGAGCACTTGCCTCAGAACCACTGGGGTTCTCCCAGCCTCCTGCTCTCCAGCCCCAACCACTGCTTCCTCCAGATCAGCCTGACCTCACAGGATGGCAAGGGACCACTGCCCCACCCTTCCTGGCAGCATTCCAACATCTGCTGAACCCAACACCATGCCTCTTCCCATCCCTCTCAAGCCTCAGTTGGCCTCACCTCACATGAAGGCCAGCATGGCCCTCCACCTGGCCAGCCTGGCACCAGCCATTCACAGAACCAATCCCCAAGGAGAAACCATGAGATCGTGGGTGGCGGAGGGGAGGCAAGCCAGGCCAGGGCAGAAGCACAGCTTTGCCTCTTCTTCCTATATCCCTTGGCATGCAACATGTTTGGACTTGCTTGTTTCCATGAAAAATATTTGCCATTGGTTTTCATCTCTTCCTAGACAATCTCTTGGATTTTCAAAGGACAGGGTGAGATGATCGTCACTCGGCCATGACTGATCTGAAAAAAAAAGAGGCCATATTTCATGGAGTGCCTTCAGCCTGTGCATTCCTGACCTACCTGGATGGAGTACAAAGCTCACTCATCTGGCAGGACAAGACCCCTGCACCTGTCTGAGTACCTGGCCCCGACATGTCCATTCTTCCTGGCTCTGGAGCCTGCCGGTCTTCAGCCTCCCATGACACCCCATTGCCTCTCCCATTGCCTCTCTAGCCTCAGCCCCTGCCAGGACCTTCCAAGTCGGGAAGGAACGCTGTGGAATTGTCTGCAAGAAGCCACTTGACCATCTAGTTCGCTGTCATTTGTCATCAATTGCTGCTCTATCTATGTGTCTCTCACTCCTATCCTAATGGCCATGTCTCCATCCTCTGTCTATTATTTATTGACCGAATGTCTTTCTCGTCCTTTCCCTTGTATCCGTCGAATTCCATCCTCCTTGAGATGACTTGTGAATGAAAATGCCCTTGAAGGAAATTTAGATGGCAGCCCCTAATGCTTCTAATTGATCGATTCTTTATGTTTATGGGCTTATCAGAAGACACACAGAGAGAGGGCAGGGAAGGGTGAGAGAGAAAAGGAGAGAGGGCATCCCCAGGAGACTCAGTGCTAAAGGGCAGAGCCAGACCCAAGGCTCAGTCTCACCAACCATGATATCAGGATGTGAGCCATATCATGAGGCACATGCTTCAATGATTGAGCTACCCAAATGCCCTACATTGAGAGAATTCGAATGCACCTCTTGCATTGTCTTGTTCCCAGGACAATTGCAGACCCTCTTGTTATTTTGAAATGGGAACACACATGAACCTGTGTTTTGTTTCTCCTTCAGAAGAGTCGTTCTACACCAGTGAGGATCCACGTCACAGAGGCACTTGTGAACAAATGGGCGATTCCACTGCAAGGAAGTTAAACCACCCTGAAGGCACTCAAAAGAAACACATGCACACCAGCTCATCTTCAGGCACATTTTATTGAATAGGGTGAAAATGACACACAACTTAGTAATATCATTGAGAAATGAACACACAAGGCCTGTCACATCGTCCCCAGTATGATTTGCAGAAAAAGGACATTATTAAAACTTTCTACAAAAAAACACCTCCTCTATTTCTCCAGCCTAGACTGGAATCATTCATCCAGTGTCCCCGAATTCAGACATTCGCTAACCCAGTACATATTCATTGCATCGATCCCATTGACGCTCAAGTTGGCAACTTATTGCCATCCTTGCACTGAGTTTCTCATCTAATATATTGAAATGAAAGAAACGAGACCTTCTTGATTGATAAGGACCATGGGACCTAAACCAAACATGATGTGGGCCCAAGTTTTTGTCCTCCCAGGCCTTTGGGAAATTGCTGGTTTACCACAAATATCTCCTGCCTGTGCCTTGCCCTCTGTTCCGCCTTTGCCCGGGCAGCTGAAGACCATTTACCGTGCCTGGCTGGCAGCCTGTTGACAGGGTGGACATGGGGGCACGGTGCATGCCTGGACAATGTACAGGGGAGGTCGAGTGCTGGAGGCCCGCTCTGGCTGGTCCAGGGTCCCCTGAAGAAGACAGTGGCATCGGCGATAATGGGTTGAGAGAGATCCATGCAATTTCTTTCTTTCTTAGTCACCAGCCTGGCATCATCTCTGGCGTCTCTCTGGCATCTCTCTCTTGCCAGGTTTTGTGCCTTTATTTATAGATTTATGACCTCAAAGAGTGGAATTTTTACAAATAATTCTCAGTGATACAGATGCTTTGGAAAGGGTACAGAAACAGGTTTTACAGAGGTATTTTTTTCAGAACTATTCTAATAACAATGATGTAACATACACAGCATAGGATAACAGGATATTGTCAGTGAAAAGCAGATAACATACACACTTGTTTGAACTGGTAGTAAATCTTACAACTAAGAAGATAGCAGGAGGTTTTCAGTGAGAAGCAGATAGCAAACATTATTTATAATAATGATGCTAATATTCAGGCATCAACAAGGCTAGGAGGCATTCTGTTTGGCTCAAAAGAAGAAGAACTTATTCGGTGATGGTTAGTAAATAAACCTTTTGTCAACTTTGTTCTTTGATGTTGAAGGCATAAGCGCCATAGGAGCCCTAGATCAGCTGGCCTTTGCAAATGAGTTTAAGTTGTATCTACTCTTACCTATCCTCACAATGGGCACCAATTAGCATCTGTATGCGCAGTAACTTATGTCTGGCTTTTGTTTGTTTCTTATTCCTAAATTAGGCTCTTTTTCTCCGAGCCAGAGTAAATATTATTCTTATGTTCTTTAACCCCTTAGGAGAGCCTTTCAACAACATCTGCAGTGCTTTGTTTAAATTCCTCTTTATAGAGCTGGGAATATGCTTCTTCCCATGAGGTATCTGTGTGGGGAATATCAGTCTGAGTTGGAACATTGTGAGGCCTAATTAATAGCAACAGACTTTATTTCATATGAGCAGTAGTAGCAAAAGGAGATGCCAGTTTCCGCCTCTCATGGCAGGAGCTGTGCAATGTCTGCCATTTCCTTGCTGTGACCCTGTCATCCAGCAAGGCCTGTGCGGCTCCCAGCAAACCTCTGTCCCTTTTTGTTCTTCCTCTTGGTAGCTCTGGCTCTGCCTGTGAGACAAGGGACATTTCCAATGTTTGTTAACCTCTGAGGTGGGATGTCCCTGGCTGAATTGTTGAGCCGGTAGGTGTTTTGTTCATGATGTTCCTTTCCCATCTCCTCTCTGTATTTGGATGGGTGAATCATAGTGGCATTGGCAGGAAGAGCACATTCTATTTTCCTGAGGTTGAATTCAGACTTGGGATGATGGCTTTGCTGGAGGACTCTCCACTGGTCTAACATGATTGGTTGCACTGGTGTCTCTTCCACGCGATCCTCCTATACAGGATCCTTGATGTTGGGGTCTGTTTCAGGTCCTTCTTGGGCCACAGCTGTGTCTGCGTGATCAGTCAGCAAGGGTGTGGAGTCCCCACCACCTGCATCACGCCCACGGGCTCTTTCCCATTCAGTCTTCTGGATGTAAAAGAGAACATACGCATATTGGCTCAGGGCAGAAGTCACATCACTGGCAGTGACCTTGGCATCATCCATTTTGTACCACTGGCCGTTCCCAGCTTTGATGTAACAGAAGTAATGTCTGCTGTGACCATTCCACCCCGCGTGCACCAGCACAGCATAGAGCACGTAAATCATGGCTCCCCCCTTCTGCTTAGGCATGTACGGTTGCATGTCCAGGCACTCAGGATATTGGACTTCCTTCGCCAGTTTGCTGCCCGTGAAATGGGAGAATCGTTTCAATACCAGCATGAGGATATTTGAGCAAGTGTCCAAAGTCACCGTCTTGGAAGCAGGTACCTTGCTAAGACAAGTACTACAATAATAAGCATTTTGGCCATCCAGCTGCTCAGGCTTCACCAACTGTTGCCAATCCTGGCTCACACTGAGCTGCCCTGATATCCAGGCTAATGTCCAGGTATAGGTTGAAAGTACTGGAAATGCCCTGGCAGTGGAGACACTGGATTTGAGACCTCCAGTATCCTCCAAAGATTTGCTGGATGAGGGTGGTGTCCTCAGCCTGAGGCTCTGAAGGCCTGTCTTCATGCCAACACGCTTGGTGCATGGCATCCAGAATGAACATCAGAAACTCATGGGCATCTTCCTGCCTGTGCATGTGGAAGGCAGTGAGCAGTTTGAGCGGAGGCCGGATCACTTCTCCAGGATGACCCAGGGCCCTGGTCATGTGAGCCTGCAGAGCACACAGCACGCAGAATGTCTGCTTCCCACAGAATCAGGAGTGCGCCTGGGACAGCATATAGCTGGAGAGTGGGGGTGTGTATGTCAGACACTGCAGGGCCGCATTCACGTAGCATGTGTTTCCCATGTTCTGCAGCCCAGCCCCAACCACAGAAGGGCCTCTCCAACTCACAGATTTCTTTGTGGGAGCCAGCCGTGGTGACGTGGAAGCCAAACCATTAGGTATGTTGTAGAGTATCTGCGATGATGGTGATGGCTTCTCAGGTAGAGTGGGTCCTGTGTAGCCTTCAGCACCCCCTCTATTTGACCCCGAAGATTTGAGTCTTGGAAAGACATCAAACTGAAAGTCTTGTCAGATGTGGGGAGATGTAGCCTCCATTCTCTGGAAACAGCTTTTTCAGGATCCCTTATGTGGAGCCTCAGCTTGCAGATCAATGCTTCTTTCAGGAGGCTGGTCTCACAATGAGAGCTGTATCCCTTCTCCTCAACCCTTGAAGCTCGCCCCACCCACCCTGCCAGGACCATGTCATCCAATCAGCTGTGAGCTGGAGATTGGATTAAAGGCTTTAGGGTGAGGTCACTCTTCTGCCGAGAGACCACTCAACCCAACCTACGCCTTCCTGCTCCCTCCCTCAAGGGCAGACACAGATCTCAGCATTTTCTCCATTACCCTCATTTCCATTGCTCCCTTTCTGGACAGTCTGACTTGAGAGTTTCCATCTTCAGATGAAATCCTTTCTGAGTATCCACTCAGCTTGCAGAGCAATATCAAGTGAGCCAAGGAGTGTGGGACATTTATTTTTCTGGAATGTGGAGGATCATTTTCCAACAGGAGCTCAAGTATCATGTTGGGAGACTTTTTCATCATCAGCCAGAATCTATGTAGCTCCACCAAATTTTGGGGGGAGAAAGATTACTGTTCATTGCTGGGGGCTGTTTATTTCTAAACTCAGTGAAGTCAAGAAATCTTGTGAGGTAAGGCGGGTTGTCAAGGCTCCCACCATCCAATGGTGACTGATATCTACCCTCACTCAATTATTTTCGCTTGAGCACCAAACCCCAAGGCGCCTTGTTGACTGGTATCAGGAGTGACTTGTCCCGTTATCCTAAAATGTGCTAATTGTACCTTGTGAAGGAACTCATGATAGGAATGTCTCCTTTTGTGTTTATGGGAGCAAATGTTACATTTCCTGAAAAACCTGTTTTTCTTCCCCTTAAGAAAACAGGTTATTGATCTCTGCTCACAAAGAGCTAACTTTTTCCTTTGCTATGCTAAAACCATTGTCTTGTGTTTGACTGTTCTAGATACCTTCCTTCCCCACATGATAAGCTTCTAAGTCACCTATGTCAATCACTATTGATAAAGATTTTACCAATATACCAATCTATGTTCCGGGAAATTTTTACATACCAAAGAATTTGACATCAGAAATCATTGTCTAAGGCAATTGCCACTTCTGTATTGTACCACATACGTTTTTTTCAATAAAGAAAGCTGACTTTCGGGTCAGTAAAGAGATGCCTTCCTGGTGAGCAGAGATGCCTGCCTAGTGATCAGGAAGAAAACCGAGACTCTCTCAGTCTCACTTTCATGGATAATGTCCATTCTTCAGGGAAGCCTGGACTTGCTGATTCTGGACTCTGCCAGTCCATGGCTTTCCCTCACACTTCCATCTCTTACCCTGCTATGATTTATTTATATAATGATCAGGAATCCCTTATAATAATGTTTGCTTACCTAGGTAGGTTTCAGGAATTTCAACAATAGAAATACTGTGGATGGCTTCACAATCCTTTTAAAAGAATTTTTTTCTTATTTTCCTACCTCTACACGGGTACCTATGAACATCATGGCAAATTTCAACTGGTAACTTATGGGCAATTATATAGCAAGATTATTTTTTTAGCCTCCGTTTTTAACACATTTTTGTTGCAGCATTATTACATTTAGACAAAAGATTTGTAGTGGATCAAGAAAACTGGGTTATAGGAGGGTATAACCCAGAGTGCCCCCCCCCAGACTAGTTGGAGGACAGGCCCTTCAGAGTAGTTGCTAGCCTCCTTTGGAAGATTTAGAATCATGGTGGGTTGTGCAGGATGGCAACCCCCAGTCTCCAAAGTGTCTTCTTGTACAGCAGCAGCCCATCCTGGACAGAGAAACTTGCCAGAGCCTCATGCTCACCTACGAGGCCGTTCTTGCACCTACATGTTGAGCTCTGGTGATTTCAGGGCTCCAGATCAGACACAGGAGCTTCTGTGGATGTGCAGATGGGCAGAAAAACCATCTCCCATCTTTCCAGGAAGACGAGAGTGGTTGTGGGGCCCCTGATTTGACGAAACGGAATTTTGTGTTAATTCTGTTGGTCCACGGACAACTTTCCTGGGCTCCCACGCTGGCACAAGCAGTCGGTTGGCCATAGAGAGGATTTTCAATATTAATAGAGAAAGTGTGCCAAGGATGCCTTCCCAGATGCTTCCATGGTATCAAGCGTTGATCCTGCTTCTGGAGGCCAATTTGGAATATTTCAGGATTTTCCTCAGAGACATAAATACTGTGTGATACAGCAGGAATCAGCTTCCTATGGAGAAACTCTATGGAAGATTGTATATTGACACCTACCAAAATAAGTCACAGTAAGAAACGTAATCATGAAATAATGATGAGTGACAATAACAGTCATGATAATGTTCATGATCAGGAGAACATAATCATTATATTAATGATACTCATGAGCCTAAGGAGAGAGGAGATCAAAAGACAGCTTTCTCTGAGTGGCATGTTAATGAGGGTGGTTGGAGTCAGCGCTCAAGATGTAAGAGTGAAATATGTTCTCCAAAAGAAAGCCAACCCGGGGAGGGCTTGAGTCATCCTGTGTCAACTATGGAAGAAGAGCCTTGTGGGCTAAGGTAGAGGGACCTTGTTCTGGCACCCTGAAAATCCACTGTCCTGATGTGAGCACAGCTGGATGATAGGATGTGGGTCAATACAAGGAAGGCAGGGGCCCAGTCGACAGCCAGCTGGCAGAAGTATGACTAGGACAAAAGTCTATCTCCAAGTGTTCTGTCATTTCTTGTATGCTAGCTGCTCTCTGCCATCCATCTCTGTCAAACCCACAAAGCTCAGCCATCTCGATCTGCCTGACTGGGCCAGTTATTGTAGGACATCATATTTATTAAATTCTGATCTCCAAGGGGTGACACGGGATGGTAGGAGACAGGAGCAGGCTTGCTGGAGGACTTGAAGTGTCAGCAGATGTGGGGGTTGACTCAGCTGCAAGGAGCCACCAGCCTCAAGGCAACCAGCCCCCAGAGTAACTGACAATGAGTAACTGATGGGGGCGGGGAATACCTAGGCCTGGCCACTTTGCTTCAGCTGAGGACAAGTATGATGACTCTGCTAGCTTGACAGCGTCCTGTGTGGTTGTACTGATGGTGCAAGGCTAGTCTTCTTCCTCCCCAGCCTTTCCAGAGATGTTGATCTCGTGGTGACTCCCCAGTGAACGCCCAGCACAGTGAACTCCATCCCGTCTGCCCTCTGAGAACCCAAACAGTGGCAGCAGTGAAAAGATTCCAGGGAAGGTAGGGCTTACACACAAACAAAATCCACATCTGCTGAAGTCAGAAATAACATAAAGATCAATTATAGCCAAATTATGGAAGAGCCTAAATGTCCATCGACTGACACATGGAGAAGGAAGGTGAATATATGAAACGGAATACTACTGGGTGATGAAAAAGAATGAAATCTTGACATTTGCAACAATGTGGATGCAACTAGAGTGTATTATGCTAAGTGAAATAAGTCAGAGAAAGATAAATGTCATGTGATTTCACTCATGTGGAAATTAAGAAACACAACAGATAAACCTAGGGGAAGGGAAGGAAAAATAAGAGAAACAGAGACGAAGGCAAACCATAAGGGTGTCTCAAATACAAAGACCAAAATGAGAGTTCCTGTTGTGGAGGTAGGTGTGGGATGGGCTAAATGGTGATGGGCAGCAAGGGGTCACTTGTTGTGATGAGCACTGGGTATTGTATGTAAGTGATGAATCACTCAATTCTACGTCTCCTCCTGAAATCATGATTCCACTAGATGTTACCTAACCTGGATTTAAACAACACTTAAGAACTTTCAAAAGGAAAAGAAAAGAACATAAAGACTGAAGACATGCCATGGCATCTTTTTTGTTGATTAGAACGTTTGAATTGTCAGCAAGAAAGATGTGCATATATTAATAGGGCCAAAAAATCAGATTGATGTTTTAGAAGGAGAAAAGTGCATTGGTGGATCCTTCTTCAGCTTGGGTTGCAAGATGGGAGAGAAGCAGTTGCAAGTAACTGGAGATGGAAGGTTTATTTTTGTTGTTGTTGTCTTTATTTTTTTCTTTCAAATTATTTTTAATATTATTCATTTTTAGTAGTTTATTGTCAAATCGAGGGTGTCATGCTAAGTGAAATAAGTCAGGCAGAGAAAGATGGATATAATATTATTCATTTTTTGAGAGAGAGACGGAGATAGCTGGGATGGACAGAGAGAGAGGGAAATAGAATCTGAAGCAGACTCCCGGCTCTGGCCTGATTCAGGGCTTGATCCCATGAACTGTGAGATCATGACCTGAGCCAAAGTCTAATATTTAACTGACTGAACCACACAAGAGCCCTTGTTTTGTTGTGTTGTGTTTTGTCTTATTTTGTTTTTCTCAGTTGAAATTTCAGGCAGAGGGGGACCACAACTTGTTGAAATGCTCAGAGAATGGTTCGAATTGAGAAGGAATAGTTTCAGATAAAGTATAAATGCTTTAAATTATAGCATCAAATTCATTATACAGTAGGAGAAAAGACGGACTAAACACAAGTTCAGGAATCAACTACCTGAGAATAAAGGTCATTTTTTTCCTGTTCTCAGAGAGGTCAGCGAAAGTGTAGGACGAGGTTAAATCTAGTGGTTGAAAGTATCTACATCCAAAATCATTGCTTCATTTGTGAGCTCATTTATACAGCGTCTGATGAATGTGAAAGAAGAGTGTATGGAGACTGCATAGTAGTGCCAGAGGTCTGACATGCTCTCTGGTGATCATGGATGAAGGAACTGGCATGTGTGGCTTACCAGGACTGCTGTGCGTTTGCAGAGAAAGAAACAAAATGTCCTCAGATACAATGGAAACCTTATTGCATACATCCTCTTGTTTTAATTATTTCCTCTTAAAATTTTAGGGAGTTTTACTCCAGAAGAGTTTTACTCCATCTCTACAACTGTAAGAATTCCACTCAAATATGTAACTCAACTGAGAAAGACATGGAAAGAAAATTACTTACTCGATTTCATTATGTAGTGACACTCTTATTTATTTTTCCACTAAACAAGAAATAATGGATAACATTGGTTTCCTTGTTTTCTTTGGATCATTAATAAATTGTTACTATGTTCTTGACAGTATGCCACCAGTGCCCAGCTGTCAAGGAAACATTTAAAATAATTTTATTTTCACTCCATATCCTCCCCCCCTCAGTTTGTGTCTGTAGAATTCCACTGTGTCTGATGCCTTGCTTCATTTGCAAGACATACACTGTTTTTTGGTTCAGAGAATGCACTCCAGAGTACTTAGGAATGAGTGAAGGAATGAACGGATGTTCTAACACCATTGGTGAGACTTCATATATACACATGTCAGAATTCTACGTCAAAAGATGCACAGGTTGGCTGCCTTTTGGAGTCTTGAGATTTACTGTATTCCATAGAACTTTATGAAAAACAGCAATGTTTGACATGCCAGATACGTGGTGTTCAAAATATCACCTTAAGAATGGGCCATCTTTCTTCTCCCCCTCAGCACAAACTCTGAGGTAGACTGAAAGAAATCCCATAGGCAGAAGAGAGGACTTCCTTCTGTAGGAAGAGCATATGCCTGCTCCTCCCCCCTACAGAGCACTGTTAGGAGAATGCTCCCCTCTGTCTCTGCAGATCAGTGCAGCTACAAGGCAGAGCAACTGCCTGTTGGCCATCGAATGTCAGTGAAACTAAGAGGGAAGTGTGGAAGTTCCCCAGGTGAGCCCCACCCAAAACTCCAGCCAGGCAATCTCTGTGACACGATTTCAGAGGCTGTTCCCTTTCCCTGGCCTCGACTCAGGCCCTGAACACTGCCCTATTACTATCTTATCATAATCATATATGATAAAACCATAATAATCTGGCTCTTTTTCTAAGATTCATTTTACTGGTGTCATGCCATTGCTGTCTCACATTGCTAATCTCAGTCAGCTTTTGCAATGCATTTCACTGTTGATAATGTTATCAATGTTGGAAGTCTTCTCTGGGGCTTCTACATATGAAATGGCTAACATTTTTTGGTAAGACGTTATGGAGGATCAACTAGTTTGACAAACATTTTTTGACTTTATGATGGACATAGAAACTGTGTTGGATGATATTCATAGGTTATCTAGTATCATCCCTTCCAAACAGATGCATTGAGGGGCATCAAGAATTCTCATTGGACTAGGTGGAGAGCCTCTCTTTGCAATGCCGTTGGCCCTCTGCAGAGTTTCCCTACTTGAAAATTGGCATGTAGTGGATGTTGTGTGCACTTTTGAATGGGCCTTTCCTATATGTCCAAGGAATTGGCCCCTGTAACTCTGTCCATTGCCCTTAAGACATGGCCATGTCCCGCCCAGTGCCCTCCAGCCCCAGCCACAGCTTCCTGCAGCCTCAGCCTTGCCTCTCTCAATGACATGGGACCACTGCCCCATGCTTACTTGTTCATCCTTTCCCCTGCCCCACCCATCACCACACCCCTTCTTTATCCTCAACTTCTGCACCCCCAGGTGGCCTCACCTCACAAACAGGTCATCCCTTCCCCTTGCCAGCCTGGCACCAGCCACTCTCAGGACCACTCCCCAAGTGGAACACACCAGATACTTGGAGGGCGGTGACTGAGGACTAGAGGACACGAAAACCTTGTACGTTTCTTAAAATATCCATTGGTATGGGCCAAACTTGGAACTGTTTTCTATTTTTTATTATTTTTTAAAAATTTTTTTAATTTATTTTCGAGAGACAGAGAGAGGCAGCATGAGTTGGGGGGCGGTCAGAGAGAGAGGGAGACACAGGATCCAAAGAGAGGCTCCAGGCTCTGAGCTGTCAGCACAGATCCTGACTCCATTGGTATGGGCCAAACTTGGAACTGTTTTTTTATTTTTTATTATTTTTTAAAATTCTTTTTATTTATTTTTGAGAGACAGAGAGAGACAGCATGAGTGGGGGAGGAGGTCAGAGAGAGAGAGGGAGACACAGGATCTGAAGAGAGGCTCCAGGCTCTGAGCTGTCAGCACAGATCCTGACCTGACCACCCAGGTGCCCCTGGACCTGTTTTTTCAACGAATATATTTTCCATTGGGTTTTCATCTTTTCCTACAAAATTGCTGGGTTTTCATTGTAAGTTTTAGAAATTACTATCTCTACTATTATTATAATGAGGTCACAGCTTGCCTTTCTCTATGTAGCGAATTCACAGTCCATTCCAAGACTTCTTGGAGAAAAAAGCTGACCCATCTCCCAGCACTAGCTGTCTGAGTGCTTTGCTACTGACATGTCGGTTCCTCCTGGGTCAGCTGTCCTTCGTAGTTTTCCCAGTACCACTTGCTGTATAGACAGTCTTTATTTTATTGGATATTCCTTCCTGCTTTGTCAAAGGCTACTTATCCATAAGTTTGTGAGTCCATTTCTGGGTTATCTATTCTGTTCCATTTATCCGAGTGTCTATTTTTGTGCCAGTACCCTACTGTTTTGATGATAACAGCATTGGAATACCTCTTGAAGTCCAGGATTGTGATGCTTCCAGCTTTGGTTTTATTTTTCAAGATTACTTTGGCTCTTTAGGGTGTTTTCTGTTTCCATGCCAATTTTAAACTGTTTGTTCTAGCTCTGTGACGAATGGTGGTGTCATTTTGATGGGTATTGCATTGACTATGTAGATTGCTTTGCGTAGTACTGACATTTTAACAAGATTTGTTCTTCCTATCCAGGAGCATGAAGTATGTTTCCATATTTATGTGTCTCCTTCAATTTCTTTCGTAAACTTTCTTCTTAAAGGAAATTCTTTCCTTTGGTCATTCTGAAGAAAGAATAGGAATTAATAAAGTCAAAGAATTAAACTTAAAAATTTAAAACAACATAGACATACAAATGAAATACAGGATGCTAGATACTCACTGTGTTTTGGTCTGGTGTTGAAAGGAGCTTGATAGATGAGAGGAGGAAAAGGGAGGAACCAAAAGTAAAACATTTGAAAATTTGAAACAATGAATACAGTGAAATAGAATAAACTGAAATGATTGAAGTAAAATAGAATTCAAAAAGTTTCCAAAAAGGGAAAGAATAGAGTAGAAAAATGTTAAGGAAAATTATTTTAATACAAATTACAACATAAAAATTAGTGTTTAGCTTCTGTATTCAAGAAAAAGCAAATAGTTGAATTAGTGAAACGACTGAAGTACAATTGGAATCATATCGTTTTGCCCTTGAGGTCCAACTGTAAACCACTTAGGTTCCGTAAACCAAGCAGCTGAGAGACTTGTGGTGTTCCTGAAAGGTAAGGTCGGCCCAGTTGGGCAGGACGTAGTGTAATGGCTTCATTGCCCACTAGATGGCGATGCTTAACTTACTGGGGTGGAGTTTGTGGTGCTTGTAGGTGTGTCTGCGCATACACAGAAGGGTGACAATGGTGTCACACAGACCCTCAGTCAGGACTGTGTTCTCCATCAGCAATCCAGCAGCCTTTCTTTGGCTTTGGTTTCCTTCCACTCCCGGCTCTAAATTTGCCTTTAATCTTATTGTTCTCAATTTTGGAATCAAAGTAGGAAATCTGCTTTTTAAAAAATACATACATTAATATTTATTGCTGTTTAAGCCAGCCAAGAGCTAGGGCAGCAAGAACCTGTCAGAAGTACTAAGAGCTGGTGGAACTGTTTTCCTGACCCAATTCTCCACCCCCCCCCCATTAACATTCAAAATTAAAGAGTGGTTATGCAACAACTTAAATACCATCCTCATAAAAATACTTGAACACCCATACACTTTCCCACCAGTTTTGTCTAGCTCTGCGGTTTCTGCCAAGAATGTTCTCTTGCTTGGCCACCTGAAGTTCTTAGCATGCCTCCAGATCCAATTTGCCTGTTAGGTTTCTTGGAAGTACTTTGGCTAAAATGATCTCTGTGTTTCTATAGATTTGGATCCACGTATCAGTTACAGCATAAAGCCGTGTACAATAAAAGTAAATTATCTACTACTTGAGTGGTTTTCATATATGAGATAGGAGGGCCAATGCTATTTTATATACACTGATGAGTTCACGTTTAATCCTCCTAGCCACCCTGTGGGACCTGGACTTGTACTTCCCTGCACCAGAGAGCAGAAAACCAAGACTCAGTACGGTTAAAGAGCCAACAAGACTCTACAGATAGAAATAGGCAGGAATGGAATCATGAGAGACATTTCTTTGCCTGCAGAATTCATAATCTTGAGCCCTTTTATATAGTTAATAGTTTGTTAAAAAAATAAATTGGACAAGGCTCCCCACCAAACTTTGTTTCTTAAAGTTAGGAACTGAGCCTCTGCTCCCACTGCCTACCTCTGGGCAGTGTCTCCTAAATGAACACATGAATGAAGCAGCTAGAAACACATCTTAGTAAGGAAACCATACATACTGAGTCAAAAAAGAATGAAATAATGGAAAACCATTTATCAAAAACAGTGAAGAGCACCTACATTATTTTTTTTACTTTGAGCATTACATCTAGATAATTTCCAGTAGATTTTAAACTACATTCTTTAAAGTGAATCAGATGTTCTATGTAGAGATAGATGCAATATACTTCCTGCAGACTCAGTCTTCAATGACTTCTCTTTGTAACAAAAAAATGTTAATTTCATCAAAAAGCAATGCCTACTGGTAGCTGACACATGTTAATGCAATCCCAGACCTTCTGACAGTCTGTAGGATAGGCTTAGATATGTGATTTTAACTATTTTCTTGGCATCTTAGTCAACAGGAACAATGGAACTCCAAAATCCCGATCTACCCTTACATGATTTCTTAACTTTCACATCTTCCACATTTTATGATTGGGAATGTTCTCAGGAATGTGTCTTCTTAAAACTCAAGTCTGGTGAATGAAGGCAAAGAAGTCACTTAAGAACAGACTAGCTCTGGAGCAGGAGAAAACGGCCCTAAAGCAGGAGGTAAGAAATCTTGGATGCCAATACTGATAAAGGGAATTAAAACAGGAAATAAAGAAACAAAGATGACAATAACCCGAATTAAGTGAAACCTAAGAGCTTCCTCAATATCCCAGACCCAGTCCCATGCCTATCTTTCTACTCTTTAAAAAAAAAAAAGGCATTAGAATGACAGCAATTTTACTACTAAAAGGTCTTTAGGGCGTCCATCCACCTATAGCTTCTTCTTCCCCCAACCTGTCACCCTCAGGGGCAGCCGCTGCCGCCCCACGCGCCAAGGCTGACTGGTCAGGGGTAGACAGCAGGCATTGTGCTGGACTGATCGTGTTCTTTCTTGAGAATGTGAATCAAGAGGCACCGGGAAGCTGTGCACGGTGACCCCTAGAGCCTGGACATGGGGGCTGGGCTGTCTATTTTGGGGCGGTGCCTGATAAGCAGGAGAAAGGACAAGGTGCAATGTCCGACCGTCACAGCCCAGTCAAGAGTCAAGAGTCAGACTTCATTCTCAATCACCAAGTTTTCAACCTATGACAGTTCAGAATCATGTTCCCCATTCTGCTGTTGGATCTATAGGTTCATTAGAATCCTTACCGCAAAATCCAGATTATCTTCAGTATTCTGTCAATACAGCTCTTTAAACTCAGTGGTACATAAAGAAGATGACGAATCCAAAATGATGGACACTGTATGATTTGGTTAAGACTGCTGAGGCCAAGTGCTATTTTGTTACAAGAAAAGAAGAACTTGGCTATTTTCTTGACACATTTATGGGTGCTGCACTTTATTTTTGTTCAGTTTTGATGGGAGGGGAAAAGAGTACTGAAACATTTTGTAAATTTTTTTTATGTGTTGCTAGGTTTTTGGTTTTCTTCTGAAGAGAGGAGAGTGGTACCATATGTTGTGGGAAGTCAAACTGGACTCTTTTTTTTTTTTTTTTTTGGCTACTAAATTTGCCTTTAATCTTATTGTTCTCAATTTTGGAATCAAAGTAGGAAATCTGCACAAATGCAATGTTTACAAGAACCGGTTGATTCTAGGAGGCATCTGCTACAGTCTCTTTTTATATGGATATGTACATGTCATACTCCACAAAAATAATTAAATATAAAATGTACTTGTGCCCTGCTAATTTAGCTGTCAAGTGAATGTCTGGTGAATGTTTTCATTCATTTCATTTTTTTTTTTGGACTAAATAGTTTTAATGTGTAACAGCAGGCCAACTGGGGAAGATAAGACACCCCTACAAGGCCCCAGCCCTTCTCCCATGATGCCCTGGGACCAGTGTGTCTGGGCCAGTCCCGTATCTGTCCCAGCCATGAGGCCCCAGGGAAGGGTAAGAAAAGGTGGATGGCTGGGGACTCAGCCCCGAGTTCAGGGTGGCAAATACAGGCTAGTTGAATTTGGCCTTGGAAAAATCCATCTCCGGTTGCTGATCCATGAACTTCTTCAGAATCTCCTGCTTCTTCTGCTCATTCGAGGTGGGCAGCCCCATAGACTTCTGCCTCTGGTCATACATCATCTTTTCCACCATGCTGCACATCTCACTTTCCAGGTCTGAAAGCTTGGAGTTCCCAGGGTTGATCTTCTTTGTATTGACCTCAGGATCAGTGGATACCAAGCGACTCCACCACTCCATCTTGTTAATCTTCTCCAGATGCACTGTCACCACCTTGCCGTCTTCAATGAGCCACGAGCTCTCCTCCACCTTCACTTCATTGTAGAAAAACAGTAGCGGTGCAATGCTGGCACTTCTGTCATTCCTGAATGATGTGACCTTGAGTGGGTTCTCTTATCCATCCTGCCTCTCTGGGCCCCCATCTCTAAATGGCCATCCATGCTGGCAGGAGGCATCTGGGACCTCTACTGTTTGGAGTATTTTGGGGGAGCCCATGCTGCAATTCTAAGTCTGTGTCATGGGCCTGGGTGGGACGTTGGTTTGAGTTAAATTGACATTTTCATAAGAGCATAACTTCTGAAAAGTGACCAGAAGTTACCCCAACTTTGTAGGAAAAAAGTTAACGTAACACAAGGCCTAACACTTTCTGTGTCCACACCCTGAAGTTGCCAGGCACCACCTGCTTCCTGAGTTTTATCCTGGATGCAACTGTTTTTCCTGACACCTCACTTCTGGGGGACTATGGCTTTGACGTGTTCTGACCTTCTCTGGAAGGGTCTCACCAAGCAGTAGCCAGGTACCGGCCACACCCAGGACCCTTCTTGGGACCATGCTGCTGCCAACACCCAGAGCCTGTGACTGGGTGCAAGCCCACCCCAGACAGAGTTCACACGATGGTGGAGCAGCACCGCCTCAGGGTTACGGAAAACCACAACACACATCTGGCACCAGGCTTCATGGTTGTAAGATGATTGTTTCAGCACCCGTGAATGTGGTTGTGCCACGGGGTCTGCTGGGACATTTGCTGGGGTGGCCAAACAGCCTGTATCAAATGTCCCCCCAGCAGGGGAACTGCCTCTCCTTGTGTTGCATGTGGACCACTCAGACCTCACTCTCTGTTTCCGAGGATTCGCCCTTCCCACCAGAGATCCACCAGGTATCCAGCTGCAGAGTTTCAGACTCTGCTCCCCTGTTTATAGAGTCTGAATGCAATATCAACCCTCTCCTTTCTCCTTTCTCCTTTCTCCTTTCTCCTTTCTCACTTTGTAGTTCGGTCCCTTCGACTGTTTGTACTTTTCACTTTCTCTCTAGCTGCTTTTGGTGTATTTTTATTCCTGTCATCTCTTAATGTACATCGTCCTTCCATAAGCAAAAACAGCTCCCTCTTCTCCGTGGCTTGTCTCTCCATTAGTTCACCTCTGTGTGCCATGTATATGCTGAGTTCTGTGGTTCAGGTTGTGCAGATTGTTGTGTTAATCCGCAAATCAGGTGTCTAGGTGTGCAGGGTGGTTTAGTGTTGATATGGCTGCATTTCATGGGTGCAAGATGCAATTAAAACTTCCATCCTTTTCCACTATCTTGGTCCCTCTCCCTATACTCCCTTTTCTGTAGCCTTATTAATACCCTTATACATTGAAGGGTGAAATCTGTGAATTATGACTTCCTTGAGAAATCCAGATGAGGTTAGCTGGATTTGGTGAGCCAAAATACACGGTACCAATTGCAATTATTGTTCCAACATCACCCCAGCTGAGGGCACCTACAGGTTTTCCCAGATGCAAACTCATTTGCAAATGGGCAACATTTTTAAAATTTAATATCTTGACTGAATTAGATTTATATTTGAAAATAAAAGCTCCCAGAATCACTGGAAAATATTTTATTACCAGTTGCCTGAGCAGCTCAGTGTTCTCTTTTTTAGCTCAGGGTCCGGGGTCTAGCACGGCCAAAATTAAGAGTCACAAGAAGGGAGTTAAATGTTCATGGTCGCCTTTATGCCCCAGGTCATGGTCGCCTTTAAATGTTCATGGTCGCCTTTATGCCCCAGGTCATGGTCAGGCTGCAGTGAGAGGCATGGAGACTCAGCCCTGTCTTCCTGAGTAACGGCACCATGTTAGGTCCTTCTAGAAGCCAATGTAATGCCTGTGCTGGCCATTGGGCGCCCCCTTGTGGTCAGAGAGCAGCGTGCAAGACTCCCTCTTGGGACCTCCCCTATGGATTGCAAAGCCAGGTGTGTGTGGACCTTTTCAGGTGTGGGAGGAACCCGTGGCAGGAAAACAGCCAAGAGGAGCTGGCCATAGTCATATAGGGAATGAAATACATGCTTAAGGAGGCCATCATGAGATCCAGATCAAACACTGTGTGTGTGTGTGTGTGTGTGTGTGTGTGTGTGTGTGTGTGTGTGTGTGTTACAGATATCAATCCAGGAGGGGAAGGTTGGATCCCAAAATTTCTACAGTATGACTTAGCATGGTTACTTTTCTGTGCTTTTCTCTGCATGGGTTAGATATACAAAGACTATTTGCATTTTCCCCAAGATTCTGCCCAATTTAGAATGAAATCATCAGTAAAAATGGATTTCATCTGTTAAACTCTCTCAAATTCTCAAATTCATTTTTCACTGTTGAACTCTTTCATTCAATAAGTGCCACGTGATCACTTTCCTATGTGGGATAAAAAAACAAAACAGATGAACATAGGGCAAGGCAAGAATAAATAAAATCGGATAAAATCACAAAGGCAAGCAAACCATAAAAGATGCTGTGAAAATTTTTGTCTAATGTTTCTTTTTGTGACATAGACAGAGACTTAGAGAGAGAGATACAGAGCCTAACCAGGGGAGTGGCAGAGAGCGGGGGACACATAGAATCCAAAGCAGGCTCCAGGCTCTGAGATGTCTGCACTCAGCCCCACTCGGGACTTGAATCTCTCGATCCCTGACATCACAAGCTGAGCTGAAATCAGAGTCATGACCAACTGAGCCACCCCGGTGACCCAAGAGAACCCTTAAATACAGGGAACAACGTGAGGGTTTCTAGACAGGAGGGGTGGGGGTAATGGGCTAAATTTGAAATGGGTATTATGATGCGCCCTGGTGCATCTATGTGATGAAGCCCTAAATTCTACTCCTGAAACCAAGACTATCCTAAATGTTAACTAACTTGGATTTAAATTTTGAATATATAGGGGTTCCTCGGTACCTCAGTCAGTTGTGTCTTCTCATGGTCCCATGGTTCATGGATTCCAGCTCTGCTCTGGGCTTTGTGCTGACTGTTGAGAGCCTGGAGCCTGCTTTGGATACTGTGTCTCCCTCTCTCTGCCTCTCCCCTGCTCATGCTCTATCTTCATCTCTCTTTCTGTTTATTTAAACATTTTATTTAATGTTTATATAAATCATTAAAACAATAGATAAGCCTCAATCAAGTTAAAAAATATTAAGAAAACAATATCTCTTTCCACCATCAGTATGATATTTGAAAATCCAGAACTAAATACGATATCCTGCACAAAGTTCATATACTGACATTTGTTGCTGCTAAGTGTGACATGTGTCAGTTTCATGGAAACTGAGAAAAACAGTATTTACCTTTCAATGTCATTGGCAAAGAAACAGAATGCTCCTCTGTGCCTCCCCCCCCCCCCACATAGGAGGAATTTCAGGATCATGCACTAATTCCCATTCAACATGTATTTAGTCAGTCTCTCTCCTAAGTAATAGAATGATGACCTAGAACATCCATCCATACCTGACCTTAAATACCACATGGCTACTTAAGTGTCCATTTGAGACTGTTTTCCTAACGTGTCCAACCTGACTACTAAGATTGTAATGGAACCGACTGGAAATCCCTGTGCATCCCGCCAACCCTTCCTGTGGAGGAGATTGGCAGACGCGGGGTGGTAGCAAACTCTGAGGTACAGGTGACAGCTGTTTGGGAGGTGAAGTGTTTATGGCTGGGAGAAGGCTCCTTTCCAGCATCTTCTCTGCAGTCCCATGGGAGGGGGATCCTTAAGGGAACCCAATTTAATGAACATGGGCCAATAATTCTCCACCCACTGATCTCCTGAAAAATAAGCATTTACTTACTGTTTTCCATTTCCAATTCGTTAATGTTCACATTGACATGTGTAGACTTTACAAAATAAACCAGTATGGGGCTCAAACTGACAAATTGTGAAAAAATGACCTGAGCTGACATCAAGAGGCAGAAACTTAATTGACTGAGCCTTCCAGGCTCCCATTGTTTGTTTGCTTTTTGATTTCAACTTGTTATTTAAATTCTAGTTACTTAACAATCTAGTGAGATTAGTTTCAGGAGTAGAATTTAGTGACTCTTCCCTTACATACAACCCCCAGAGCTTTTCACAAGTTCCCTCCTTAATGCCCATCACCCATTAGCCCATGCCCCACCCACATCCATCCAACAGCTAAGTTTGTTCTCTGTAGTTAAGAGTCCCTGATGGTTTGCTAATCTGTAGTTAAGAGTCCCTGAAGGTTTGCTAATCTCTCTCTCTCTCTCTCTCTCTCTCTCTCTCTCTCTCTCTCTCTCTCTCTCTCATCCCTTCCCCTATTGTCACCTGTTTAAGTCTTAAAATCCATATGTTTTTGAATGGAAAGGAGAATTCCTTCATACTTGTGAACTCAATGATGAGTTCCCATTAGACAATGAGGAATGCTGGTGCACAATATAAGTCACAGGAGGAAAAAACAGTTTCCAGAAGTGCATAACCCTCAGGAGGAGGAGATAAAGCCTAGGAAGAGAAGATACCAAAGTCCATTTGGCAAGAAATACGGGAATACTTTGCCTGGTCCTTAGACTAACTTGGCCTCAGAAGGATTGTGGCCCGACTGACATCTTGATTGTAACTTCTGGACTCCAGACTGTGAAAGAATAAAGTTCTCTTCTCTGAAGCCACCAAGTTTTTAGTAATTGTTTATAAAACCTTGAAAAATCAATAAGATATCTTAATTAAAATATCTTTCCTGACATTTCATTTCTGTAATGAAAGAGTTCAAATTGACTAGGTGGAGTTTAGATCTTGAATGACTAACTCAACGTAAATGAGTTTTAATGTTGTTTTCATCTAAATTTAGCAGAATCTTAGGGGAAATGCACATAGAGCAGCACACACTAGCCATGAGGGAAATAGCCACGAAAAAATCAATAATATATCAAACTGTAGAAATTGTGGAATCCAACCTTTAGTTCCTGAATTGAGATCAGCATCACACATGCGTGTGCTTGCATGTGTGCGCATGGGCGCGCACATACACACACACACACACACACACACACACACACGAGCTAATAGAGGTGTTGTCTCACACAGACCAATGGTTTTCCCGATGTCTTCATTCACCATCATTGTTGGTTACACGGTATTTATCATTTTGGAGCAAATAACAGATTTTTAAAAAATACTTAGAGAGGAAAATAGGATAGGTTCTCTGAGATCACACAAGATAGAAAAAGGGCCAGCTTTATGAAGACATTCTTTTTTTCAGTAAACAAAATTTACAGTCATCAGATAATGCACCATTTTGCAGTTAATCAATCTTCAAAAACAAAGTTTTCATTTTCTTTTAATATTCTTTATTTTCAAGCTGGTTTTCATACAACACCAAATGCTCATCCCAACAAGTGCCCTTCTCAATGCCTGTCACCAAAAGGGCCAGCTTTATGAAGACATTCTTTTTTCAGTAAACAAAATTTACAGTCATCAGATAATGCACCATTGTGCAGTTAATCAATCTTCAAAAACAAATATTTCATTTTCTTTTAATATACTTTATTTTCAAGCTGTTTTTCATATAACATCAAGCGCTCATCCCAACAAGTGCCCTTCTCAATGCCCGTCACCCATATCCCCTCTGCCCTACCTCCATCAACCCTCAATCAGTTCTCTGTATTTAAGAGTCTCTTTGGTTTGCCTTTGTCCTCTCTGTAACAATTTTTTCCACTTCCTCTCCCCTATATCCTCTGTTATGTTTCTCCTCTTCCACATATGACTCTCCCCAATTTGTATGTGTCTTTCTCTGCCTGAGTTATTTCACGTATCATAACACCCTCAATCAGTTCTCTGTATTTAAGAGTCTCTTTGCTTTGCCTTTCTCATCTCTGAAGCAATTTTTTCCACTTCTCCTCCCCTATATCCTCTGTAATGTTTCTCCTCTTCCACATATGACTATCCACATTTTGTATGTGTCTTGCTCTGCCTGAGTTATTTCACTTAGCATAACACCGTCGAGTACCATACACATTGCTAACTAAGGCCAGATTTCATTCTTTCTTATTTTCGTGAACTAATTCACTGTATGTATAAACTATATCTTCTTGATCACTTCAACAGTTGATGGACATTTATGCTCTTTCCATAATTTGGCCATTGTTGAAAGTGGTGCTATGAACATTGGGATACATGTGCCCCTAGGCCTCAGCACTCCTGTATCCCTTGGGGAAGGTCCTAGCAATACTATTCCTGGGTCATAGGGAGTTCTATTGTTAATTTTTTCAGGAACATCCACATGTTTCCCAGAGAAGCTGCACCAGTTTGCATTCCCACCAACCGTGTAAGAGGGTGCCCAACTCTCCACATCCTCGCCAGCATCGAGAGTCTCCTGATCTGTTCATTTTAGTCACTCTGATGGGCATGACATGGTATCTCAGTGTGGTGTTGATTTGTATTTCCCTGAGGATGAGTGACACTGAGCATTGTTTCATGTGTCTGTTTGCCATCTGGAATTCCTCTTTGGAGAAGTGTCTGTTCATGTCTTCCTCCCATTTCTTCACTGGATTATTTGTTTTTCAGGTGTGGAGTGTGGTTGAGTTCCTTATAGATTTTGGATAGTATCCCGGTATCCAATATGCCATTTGCAACTATCTTTTCCCATTCTGTTGGTGCCTATTAGTTTGTTGATTGTTTCCTTTGCAGTGAAGCAAGAAGTTTTCTATATTACAATTGATAAAGCCCAAATATGACTCAGTGAGTTGGACAGAAACTTAAATTCCAATGAGAATTCTGGCTGCCCCTCAGGGCCTCTGTTTGTAATGGATGATATCACATAAAACATGAATATCATTGAACACAATTTCCACATACACGATAAAACCAAAAACACTTTGTCATAATAGTTGATCTTTTATAAAATCTTATAGATGATATTAAACAATTCTTCTGTATGAACCCTCAAAGGAGCCCTACAAAACTGACAGCATTATCTGCAGAATAAATGCATTACAGAAGGTGAGGGACATTAAGAATGTAAAACAGCATCCTCATGACATGAATAAAATAAATATTAGGGAAATAGCCATATTATTATCGTTTTGTCAGACATGATAAGATCGTAATCAGGTGGTGTACAGGGCCTGTAACAGGGGCCAGAGAAAGGGAACATACTATGACTCAGGTCACACAAAGATTACCTGGATGGTGTTTTGGGTGAGGCTCACCCTGTGACTTCCATAATCCCTCATACTGTAAGTGTCACTGGATGGCCAACAGGTAGTTGCTCTGCATTCTAGCTGCACAGATCTGCAGAGAGACAGGGAAGCACTCCCTACACAGTGCTTGGTAGAGGGAAGGAGCAGGCACGTGCTCTTCCTTAGGAAGAAAATCCTCTCTACAGACCTATGGGATTCCCTTGGTCCTCTTCAAATTTATCCTACGGAAAGATAGCCTCTTCCTAAGGAGGTATTTGATATAACATGCCAGGCACATCAAATATTGCTGTTTAACGAAATCCTATGGATGGCAGTAAGTCCCAAACTCAGGCCTCCAAAAGGGAGCCAAGTATGCATATCTTGAAATAGGGTGTGACATATGCATATATGAATCATCACCAATGAATACTGTTATGGGCTAAAGAAAGAATGAGGTTACTTACAGAGAAACCTGAAGGTATACAGGAATACATGAACATATGTTTTGGTTTACCTTTTATTATTGACAGTGGTGGGCGAGAGAGAGAGAGAGAGAGAGAGAGAGAGAGAGAGAGAGAGAAGCAAGAGATATTGGGGAAAGGACAGAGAGAGAGAAAGAGAGAGAGAGAGAATTCAAGTGGGCTCTACACTGATATCACAGAGCCGGACATGGGGCTCAATCTCAGGACAGTAAGCTCATGACCTGAGTAGAAATTGAGAGTTTGAAGCTAAACTGACTGAGCCACCCAGATACTCCATCACATGGAATCCTTTTAATATACTTGAATTCATGCACTACAGCCAGGTTTGCCTCATATTTTGAATGTCTAAGAAGACCTATATGATATCAAGCTCCACTTTCCTCCATGTGAATAAAGCTTTGACAAAGTAAATAATTATCAATCACCCTTGAGCTGAGGGAAAAAATGCATATGATGTTTTATTTAGAAAAAATTTACAAACTATGAATCAAATGAAACAGCTTCATTGTAATATTTAATTTAAAATATGATGAAAGTGGGTACTCTATCCCGCTTTACAATTTCCAAAAAAGTACTACTTAGAGTCTAGCATATTTCATCCAAGGGGTACACTGCTACAAATACGCAAAATCTGAACTCTGAAACGGCATATTGGACATATGGAAACCAAACACACTGAATTTCATGGGATATATTGACCTCGGCCTCACAACTAATTCGTATAATTTCACTGAACTTCTTAGGTATGTAAATACAATAATCTACACCTTCAGAGGGATAAGTAGCATGTGAAATATACACGACTGAAGAAACCTGGCAGTGTCTGTTGGGGGAAGGGTTTGTGAATGAAAATGAGGCAAACGTGACATGCACGTATGCTCAGGGCTTTCACTTAGTACATGCAGCCCAACAAGGGGATTGCGGGTCGACCATGGTCAGCCCAACATGAAATGTGGCCTCCGTG
>PISW01012924.1:0-29255 GCA_004023785.1 Mungos mungo | reverse complement strand
GGTAAATTCCTAGCAATGCTTTTGCTGGGTCATAGGGGAGTTCTATCGTTAATTTTTTGAGGAACCTCCACATTTTCCCATAGCAACTATACCAGTTTACATTCCCACCAATAGTGTAGGAGGGTACCCGTTTCTCCACACCCTTGCCAGAATCTATAGTATCCTGATTTGTTCATTTTAGCCACTCTGACCAGTGTGAGGATACTGTTATAAAAGGCATCATTTTCCCACACAGCTGAAACAAAATACTCATTTTTCACTGGTAACAGTAAATAAAAAGGGTTTCAAAAGAGAGAAAAATTACTAAACCTTAGAGAAGCCATAAGGGAAACAACTATTTTTAGACAGGCAGAAAATAGACATCCAAGTTGGGAAATGGGGCTGAAGGTAGCTACATTTTCTACAGAGCTTATGGCACAGAATTGAAGAATTTTGCTTCTCATCCAACTAGGAATACTTCCATGAGGTGTTTAGTGACTGTGACGAAGCAGATGCACCTTCTGTTATTATCATCCTGAAAAGAGAATTAGCATTTGAAAATGGACAGAACACACAAAAGCTTGCCATTTCTTTTCTCTCTTTCTTTTTACCTTTCAACCAATATTAACTAATTCTCTGCTACTATAATGAGCTAAATAAATATTATTAACTCCACTAACAGCAAAACAGAACAGGTTAAGAGATTTGTCTTCTGCTAGAGAGACACAGTGTCACAACTGCAACTAGAATTCAAGACATTTCATTCCACATCCCACACTCACACCACTAGGCCACATCTCATTAAGATTCTAGAAAATGCAATGAAATAGAAGGAATTAGGATTAGCCAACTGGGTGTACTATTTGAGAGGGGAAAATATAATCTAGCCTGCTTAAACATGACAGGTTCAAGAGTAGTGAACATAACTAGAGCAATTTCCTCCTGCAGGAAGATTTAAAAATAATGAAGGAAGATTTGGTACAATACCTATCAACATTCCAATGACTTTTTTTTCACAAAATCAGGAGAAAAAGCCTAAAATTTATATGGAACCACAAAAGACCTCAAACAGACAAAGAAGTCCGGAAAAAGAAGGACAAAGCAAGAGGCATAACACTTCTTGACTTCAATGTATGCTAGGAAGATATAGTTATCAAAATAACATTATTAGTATAAAAACGGGAAATAGACCAATGAAAGAGAACTGAGAGCTCAGAAACGAAGACAAGTATATAAGGTCAACTAATATTCGACAAAGAAGGAAAGAATACACAATAGGAAAAAATCTTTTCATTAAATAGTGCTGAGATAATTAAATATTCATATGTAAAAAATGAAATTGGATGCATATCTTACATCACATGCAAAAAAATTAACTCAAAATGAATAAAAGGCTTACATATGAGACTTGAAACTATGTAATTCCTAGAAGAAAAGATAGAAACAAAGTTACTTGACATGGGTTTTGGTAATGATTTTTTTGGATATGACATCTAAAGCATAGGCAACAAGATAAAAAATAAGTGGTACTACATCAAGTTAAAAAGCTTCTACACAGATAAAAAAATCAAGAAAGTGAAAAACACCTTATGGAGTAGTAAAAATATTTGCAAACCATATATCTGATAATAAATTAATATCCAAAATATATACAGAACTCATAAAATTCAATAGCAAAAATACAGATAATACAATTAGATAATAGGCAAAGGACCTGAATAGACATTTCTCCAAAGAAAACATACAAAAGGCCAACAGATCCATGAAAAGATATTCAGTGTCACTAGTCATTAAGGAAATGCAAATGAAAACCACAATGAAATATCGCCTTATGCCTGTTAGAATGCCCATCATCAAAAAGACAAGAAATAATAAATGCTGGCATGGATGTGGAGAAAGGGAAACTCTTGTGCACTGTTGGTGAGATTGTAAATTAGTACACAGTCACTATGGAAAACAGTTTTGAGGATTTTCAAAAAATTAACAATAGAACGACAATATGATCCAGCAATTGCACTTCTGGGAATATATCCAAAGGTAATAAAAACTAACTTGAAAGATCCCTGTAACTAACTTGAAAGATCCCTGTACCTCCATGTTCAGAGTAACATTATTTACAATAGCCAAGACATGGAAACAACCTAAGTGTCCATCATGAATAAATGGATAAGGAAGTTGTTTTACACAGACACACACAGACACACAGACACACACACACACAGACACACACACACACACACACACTGGAGTATTATTCAAGCATTAAAAAATATCCTCCCATTTGTGACAACATGATTGGAGCCTGAAGGCACTATTTTCAGTAAAATAAGTCAGAGAAGAACAAATACTATATTATCTCACTTATATATGGAACTAAAAAGGACATCAAATTCACAGAAATAAAGATCAGATTCAAAGTTACCAGAGTCAGAGGGTGGAGCAGGAGAAATTGGAGGAAGGTGTTCAAAAGATACACAAGATACATGAGATAAATAAGTAATAGGGATGTGATATATAACATGATAACTATAACACTGCTGTAGATTTTACAGGAAAGTTAAGAGAGTAAATCCTATGAGTTCTCATCACAAGGAGAAAATGTTTTTTTTTCCTTTATTTTCTTTTTATTGTATCTATATTAGAAGATGGATGTTAGCTGAAACCTATTATGGTAATTATTTCACAATATCTGTAAGTCAAACCATCATGCTGTATGCCCAAGCTTATAGAGTGATATATGTCAATTATTTCTCATTAAAACTGGAAAATTTTAAAAGAAAATAATGAAAAGCTATACTTCACTCTCCCTTTACCATCAAACTCCCAGCAGCAAAAACCAGAAACAATCTCAAATTTAGCTGTCAAAAAAAATTAACATTGTCAGAAACATAATACCATACACTGTCAGGAAGTCATACCTAATCAAAATTTGCTATTGATTTCTTCCTTCCCTTTCCTACCCTGTTTTCAGTTTCCTCCCTCTCTAGCTTGGTCTTTCAAATATTCTTAGACATCTCTTTCCCCTTTTACTGTTACATATACACACACCCTTTTATCAAAGAAAACTGGCACACTCAGTTTGATCTTCTCAATAAGGTGTCTACTTGATAACAAAGAAACATTTTGTTTGAGGTTAAAGAACAAAGAGGTGTGGGCAGTCATGTCTTACTTCACACATATGTGCACACAAACACACACATTATACATAATTTTGGTGAGGAAAAGAATGTTGTACCTTTGTGTTTTGATATTAGAAAACCCTTGTTCCTGGCAGACACCACTTAAGTTAGGGTCACAAGTCACCCTGGCAATTGTTTTTACAGATGGTTATAAGGTTAGAAAATACCACAGAATACTTAAAGTGATCCCTAGAATGCCTTCAAATACAGAGCCCTCAAAGTAAAAATAGATAAAGTTCTTACCAGCTATATGACCTTGAAGAAATCACTGAAACTCTCAATTTCCTATTCTATATAATGGAACTAACATCTATCCTAAGTATCTTACAGAATTGTTTTAGGATCAAATAAAATAATATGTGTACAGGTACTTTCTAAGAATGTGTATTAATAGACAAATGACAGGCCTTCTGATCATCAGGTCATAAATTTGATTTACTTTGCATATTTATTTCTATTTCCAACTAAATTCTCATTGAACATTATGTATAGTTTTCTTTGGAGTTCCCCACAGGACATTTTATCCCATTTCTCCCATCTGTTCTACCAGAAAAATAAATAAAGCAGTGAACAGTCTTGGATTAGGCATGACAGATAAAAAATATATATGGACTCAATTTTTCTAATTGCTGATTCAATAGGAATAGAAGGATCCCAACCTCCAACCTGTGTGTGTGTGTGTGTGTGTGTGTGTGTGTGTGTGGAAGAGAGACAGAGAAAATTCAGCATAAAGACAGTTAAAATGACCTCACACCCTCTGAAATTATGTGAAAATCAAGATTTTTAAAACCTGTATAAACTAGTTTCCTTCACCTCATTTCCTTCCTTTATTATGACTGAACTATCATGGAATCTCTGTTCTTCAAATGAGTGAGTGAGAGAGAGAGAGAGAGAAACCTCACTCCAGGTTTCCATAAGGCATATTAGCATACATAATTCAGAGCTTTCAGCTGAAAATGAGCCATTCAAAGACTAGGGTAGCCTGTAGATAGACTAATAGGGTTAAAGGACAGGGGCAGCTTGACCAGGGCTTTCTAAGATCCAGAGCAAAAAGAGAGATTCCAACTCAGGACTGCCTTGGAGCTTGACTGTGGGCTTACTCTACCACTCCTTAAAGTTGTGCTGGCCAACAGGATAGACACATGTAGCTATTTAAATTTAAGTTAACAAAAATAAAATTAAAAATTTAGTTCCTCACAGTAGCCACATTTCAAGTACTCAATAAGCAAATGTGGCTAGTGGCTACCATATTAGCACAGATATAGAACATTTCCATCATCACATAAAGTTCTATTGGATAGTGCTGCCTTAGACCAAGGCTGTTGCCCGGTGACTTAGGACCCACAAGTTTCTCAAATGTGAGGCACTTGGTGACCTAAGTAAATATAAGTACACTTATCTCTATCATATCATGTAACACATTGTATTGTCTATTTGTCACCACCACTCTGCTAGAAACTCCTTAAGGATAAAGGCCGTATCTTTAGTGTATATATCCTCAGCACCTGTCACTGTTACTGGCACAAAGCAGATGCTCATACACTGTGTGTTAATTGAATAACAGTGGATGTTAGACATGTACATGAGATAGAGGGAGCTCACTCGTCCCTTTCATAGACTGATTCAGACATGTAAGACTTGCAAAGCTCTTTTTAAAAAGACTACCATGCTTCCTAGACTTGTATTTGTTCCAATATTTCTCAGGAATTTAGACAGTAGGGAGAAATGGCTTAGTAAAAAACTAATTATGTGTCTTCCCGTCTTTCTATTCCCCTCTCTTTCATTTATCCAGAGCATGACATAAGCCTAAAATATTAGAATCCATGTTCATTAATATTAAGACATCAGTATGTAATATATATTATATTGAGCATGATGCAATCCACACCTTTAAAGGAGATGTTTACAATTGAACTGAATGAGAAACACCTGTATAGCTGTGTATCTCAGTGAAAATTTTAAAACATTATTTTCTGGGGCCCCTGGGTGGCTCAGTTGGTTAAGCGTCCAACTTCAGCTCAGGTCATGATATCACAGTGTGTGGGTTTGAGACCCGTGTTGGGCTCTGTGCTGACAGCTCAGAGCCTGGAGCCTGCTTCAGATTCTGTGTCTCGTCTCTCTCTGCCTCTCCCCCACTCATGCTCTGTCTCTCTCTCTTTTAAAAATAAAATAAACATTAAAACTTTTTAAAAATAAAAAATTATTTTCTTAAACAGTACCTTGTATTACTCTGGCAATTGTTTTTCACAGAGCCCTCACTTATGCTCTCTTCCAATAACTACAGCAGATTTAAGAAATATATAGGTAAGGTATCATTCCCACATTTTAACAGATGGAAAAACTGAGGCCCAGAGACTTTTTTAATTTAAGATCAAACAGCCAAGTGTTGGAGGAGTCAGAACAAGGAACGAAGACTCCTGCTTCATGAAACAGGGGACCTTCCACCAGATCTAACTTAACAGGCATCAGGAAATGTAAGCCCAATTGGCTAACTTACTGCTTTTGTTTTCAATCTATAGTCCCTTCTGAGATTCATTTGTCATAAATTTAAAAAATCATTTTACGCAATATTAATTACTTCTTCATGAGAGACTTCAGTTGCTTTACTGCAAAATGTGGTCATTTGCAAAGGTTCTTCAAATCATTAATGCAGTCTGACAATGCTATGCTGTCCACTGCAGGCTTTCAAAAACATCCTTTTGAATTCATTGCCATCACAAAATCATGTACCCGCAGAGCACTGAAACCCAAAAAATCCTTTGGGAATCTCTCTCTCTCTCTCTCTCTCTCTCTCTCTCTCTCTCTCTCTCTGACCAGGAAATGGGCCAGGGACTCTCACAACTGCCCCCAAGCAACACAACTGGTTAATAAAAACACAAGCATGGGTTTAGAACTCAGCTCTTCTGACATCCAAGCCAAGTTTCATCTTTTTCAACTTGCCCAGCTCCTTCCTATTATTTCTCCTAAGAAGTCCCCAAAGAGTAAGACTAAATGCTTTAAGTTCTGCCAACTAGATTTCTCATTGGAAGAAAAAGTGAAACTTGTGCAAATGACGCTTGTAAATAATTTCTTACTGGTATCCTATCATTAAGAAAAGTGTCCCTCAGGATACTGTACAAAAAGAATGTATGATCCACCTAAGGAAACAGACTGTCTTTAGCTGAGTGATCCAAAAAAGTTGAATGATAAAGCTCTGTGAAATACAGCCTCATTTTAGGAAATGGCTTGCTTTGTAGCCACTTAAATTGCTCATCTATAATTGCTAGAAATAAACTGCAATCAAAATACAGTATCTTCTATTAGTCTTGACCATTGGGGATTGTTTGATTATAGGGAAATTATCCAAAAGGTAAATTTGTTCATTTTACTGCCTCAGTAGAAATTGCCATTAAACCAATGAGCGGGGTTAGAATGATGGCAAGTATTGATTCCTTCTGAGGGTGCTTTACTCTTCCCTAATTAGGACTGAAGAACTAAATCTAAGCCCCTGCCTCTCTCACTAACAACATCTAAATAAGAAAGAAGAAATCTGCTCTGCCCACTTCCTCAAAGCATTATTCTCAGGCTTACTGGCTTCCCTGTGTTGGAGTCACACCTTTGCAGTTCAAACATCACTAGTTCATATTTGGTGATCATTCATATAGAGCTAGGCTGAAGTATCTAATTTTTTTAATTTTTAAATAATTTATTGCCAAATTGTTTTCCATATAACACCCAGTGTTCTTCCCCACAAGTGCCCCCCTCCATGACCATCAGCCCCCCTTTCCTTTCCCCTTCCCTCTTCAGCCCTCAGGTCATTTTCAGTATTCAAGAGTCTCTCATGATTTACCTCACTCCCTCTCCCTGACACTTTCGCCCCTTCCCCTTCCCATGGTCCTCTGTTAGGTTTCTCCTGTTAGACCTATAAGTGAAAACATATGATATCTGTCCTCTGCCAGACATGTTTCGCTTAGCATGACCCCTTGTGGTCCATCCACTTTGATACAACTGGTCAGATTTCATTATTTCTCATTGCCATATACTATTATATATATTTTTATATATATATAAAACATCTTTTTATATTTATTTTTATTAATAGTTTATTACCAAGTTGGTTTCCATATAACACCCAGTGCTCTTCCTCACAGTGCCCCTCTCCAACACCATCACCCCTCTTCCCCTTTTCCCCTCCTTCTTCAGCCCTCAGTTTGTTCTCAGCATTCAAAGGTCTCTCATGATTTGCCTCGCTTTCTCTCCCCAACTCGTTTTCCCCTCTTTCCCCTTCCGAAGGCCTCCTGTTAGGTTTCTCCTGTTAGACCTATCCGTTCATTGGTTGATGGACATTTAGGCTCTTTCCATCATATGGTTATCGTTGAAAGTGCTGCTCTGAACATTGATGTACATGTGCCCCTATGCATCAGCACTTCTGTATCCCTTGGATAAATCCCCAGAAGTGTTATTTCTGGGTCATAGGGGAGTTCTATGGATAGTTTTTCAAGGAACATCCACACTGTTTTCCAGAGGGGCTGTACCAGTTTATATTCCCACCAACAGTGTAGGAGGGTGCCCGTTTCCGCATATCCTTGCCAGCATCTACAGTCTCTTGATTTGTTCATTTTAGCCACTCTGACTGGTGTGAGGTGGTATCTCAGCATGGTTTTGATTTGTATTTCCCTGATGGTGCCTGATGCTGAGCATCGTTTCATATGTCAGTGGGCCATCTGGATGTCCTCTTTGAAAAGTGTCTGTTCAGGTCTTCTGCCCATTTCTTCATTGAATTATTCGTTTTTTGGGTGGGGAGTTTGGTGAGTTTCTTGTAGATTCTGGGTACTAGCCCTTTATCCGATATGTCATTTGCAAATATATTTTCCCATTCGTCAGTTATCTATTAGTTTTCCTGATTGTTTCCTTTGCAGTGCAGAAGTTTTTATCTTGACGAGGTCACAATAGTTCATTTTTGCTCTTGATTCCCTTGCCGTTGGGAATGTGTCAAGTAGGATATTGCTGCGGTGATGTCAAGGAGGCTATTTCCTGCTTCCTCCTCTAGGGTTTTGATGGTTTCCTGTCTCATGTTCAGGTCCTTCATCCATTTTGAGTTTATTTTTGTGTATGGTGTAAGAAAGTGGTCTAGTTTCATTCTTCTGCATGTTGCTGTGCAGTTCTCCCAGCACCACCTGCTAAAGAGGCTGTCTTTTTTCCATTACATATTCTTTCCTGCTTTGTCAAAGATTAATTGGCTATGCACTGTGGGTCCAGTTCTGGGCTCTCTATGCTATTCCATTGATCCATGTGTCTGTTTCTGTGCCAGTACCATACTGTCTTCATGATGACAGCTTTGTAGTAGAGGCTAATGTCTGGGATTGTGATTCCTTCTGCTTTGGTTTCCTTCTTCAATATTACTTTGGCTATTCAGGGTTTTATGTGGTTCCATACGAATTTTAAGATCGCTTGTTCTAGCTTCAAGAAGAATGTTGGTGAACCTTTGATTGATATTGCATTCAATGTGTAAATTGCTTTGGGTGTTGATGACATTTTCACAATGCTTATTCTTACAATCCATGAGCACGGAATATTTTTCCATTTCTTTCCGTCTTCATCAATTTCCTTCATAATCTTCTATAGTTTTCAGCATACATGTCTTTTTTTTAATGTTTTATTTATTTTTTCCTTTTTTTGGAATATAACACAATTTTTTAACATATGCAATTATTTTCCATCATTTACAATACAGTAGTTACAATGACACTCCAAACAGAAAAGCAAAGTAAAAAATCAAAACCCCAACTTCTATTTCATGTAATTAGACTTATACAGAAATTAGAAGGTTAAGTAACAACTAGTTAATCACCTAATTTCACAGCTATCTGAAGTGGCACTCGTTATATAGCAGCTTATCTATGATATCTTCAAGATAAATGATACAATTTATTACTTGCCCATAAGCTAAAACACAGCCTGCTTAATATCTTTCCTTAAATTCCACCTCTATACTACAATATACTTGAGGTCCATGCAAAAAAGTAGCTACCTTTTATATAGGAAATGGATGATTAAGTCTTTGGTGTTGTAAAAGCAACTTCATTTAAACATAACCACCCCCACTACCAAAAAGAGAAGAGGAAAAAAAAAAGTAAAGAAAATAATAAGGGAAAAACCCAAGACACACTTCCTAGGGGGAAAAAAAAACCAGCATGTAATTTCTATCCTTGACGGAATGTATTAAATAAGCAAACACCCCCAACAAGCAAAACAAGTACTACAATGTAAAATTATTTTTAAAAAAAACCCTCTCACATGCATAAATGAAAGATTGCACACAAAGAGCTCACATCTTTTCAAGCTTCAATAGTAAATATTATGCTACTATGTGTTAAATACTGCATGGTTTGCCCAAGCTAAGATGAAACCACATCATGAATCAATAAGCATTTTGCATTTTCTTTCATTATTTACTCAAAGTCATGCCTACTGTACCTCTAAACATTTCATTAAATCCAGTTATACAGCAAACTATCCCAAAATAAACTTATATTGTATTGTAGTTTCACTTAACAGTATATAAAATGCTGTGTTGTGACAGTTATCAACTATCCATTAGATACTGAATCAATTTTTCTTAAGCACTACTCACTGCTTGCTTTTCTTGAAGCTAGATCATTCTGAAAATTTCCTGTTAGACCAATGAGTGCAAACATATGGTATCTGTCCTTCTCTGCCTGACTTATTTCGCTTAGCATGACACCCTCAAGTTCCACCTACTTTCCTACAAATGGCCATATGTCATTCTTTCTCATTGCCATGTAGTACTCCATTGTGTATATATGCCACATCTTTTTGATCCACTCATCAGGTGATGGACATTTAGGCTTTTTTCATGTTTTGGCTCTTGTTGACATTGCTGCTATGAACATTGGGGTACATGTGCTCCTATGCATCAGCATTTCTGTATCTCTTGGGTAAATCCCTAGCAGGGCTATTGCTGGGTCATAAGGGAGTTCTATGGATAGTTTTTTGAGGAACCTCCACACTGTTTTCCAGAGCGGCTGCACCAGTTTACATTCCCACCTACAGTGTAGGAGGGTGCCTGTCCCTCCACACCCTAGCCAGCATCTATAGTCTCTTGATTTGTTCATTTTAGCCACTCTGACTGTTGTGAGGTGGTATCTCAGTGTGGTTTTGATTTGTGTTTCCCTGATGATGAGTGATTTTGAGCATCATTTCATGTGCCTATAGGCCATCTGGATGTCCTCTTTGGAGAAGTGTCTGTTCATGTCTTCTGCCCATTTCTTCACTGGGTTATTTGTTGTGTGGGTGTGAAGTTTGGTGAGTTCCTTGTCGATTTTAGATACTAGCCCTTTATCTGATATGTCATTTGCAACTATCTTTTCCCATTCTGTTGGTTGCCTAGTAGTTTTCTTGATTGTTTCCTTTGCAGTGCAGAAGCTTTTTATCTTGATGAAATCCCACAAGTTCAGTTTTGCTTTTATTTCCCTTGCCTTTGGGGATGTGTTGAGTAGGAGATTGCTGCGGTGGAGGTCTAGGAGGTTTTTTCCTACTCTCTCCTCGAGGGTTTTGATGGTTTCCTGTCTCACATTCAGGTCCTTGAGCCATTTTGAGTTAATTTTTGTGTATGGTGTTAAGAAAGTGGTCTAGTTTCATTTTTCTGCATGGTGCTGTCTAGTTCTCCCAGCACCACCTGCCAAAGAGGCAGTCTTTTTTCCATTGCATACTCTTTCATACTTTGTCAAAAATTAATTGGCCATACATTTGTGGGCCCAGTTCTGGGTTCTCTATTCTATTCCATTGGTCTATGTGTCCGTTTTTGTGCCAATACCATACTGTCTTGATGATGACAGCTTTGTAGTAGAGGTTAAAGTCTGGAATTGTAATAGCATACATGTCTTTTATATCTTTGGTTAGGTTTATTCCTAGGTATTTTATTATTTTTCTTGCCATTTTGAATGGGATCCATTTCTTGATTTCTCATTCTGTTGCTTCATTTTTGGTGTATAATAATGCAACTGATTTCTGTACATTTATTTTGTACCCTGCAACTTTATTGAATTCATTGATCAGTTCTAGAAGGCTTCTGGTGGAGTCTATCGAGTTTTTCATGTAGAGTATCATGCCATCTGCGAAAAGGGAAAGTTTGACTTTTCCTTTGCCAATTCTGATGCCTTTTATTTCCTTTTGTTGTCTGATTGCTGATGCTAGGACTTCCCGCACCATGTTAAATAGTGGTGAGACAGTGGTGAGTGGACATCCCTGTCGTGTTCCTGATCTCAGGGGGAAAGCTCTCAGATTTTCCCCATTGAGGATGATATTAGCTGTGGGCTATTCATTTTCATAGATGTCTTTTATAATGTTTAAGCAAGTTCCTTCTATCCCAACTTTCTCAAAGGTTTTTATTAAGAAAAATTGCTGTATTTTGTCAAATGCTTTTTCTGCATCTATCGACAGGATCATATAGTTCTTATCTTCTCTTTTGTTAATGTGATGTATAGCATTGATGGATTTGTGAATATTGAATGAGCCCTGCAAGCCAGGAATGAATCCCACTTGATCATGATGGAGAATTATTTTTATATGCTGTTGAATTCGATTTACTAGTATCTCGTTGAGTGGTTGTGCATCTGTATTCATTAAGGATATTGACATGCAGTTCTCTTTTTCTGTTGGGTCTCTGTCTGGTTTGGAAATCAGTGATGCTGCCTTCATAGAATGAATCCAGAAGTTTTCCTTCTATTTCCATTTTTTGGAAAAGCTTGAGAAGGATGGGTGTTAATTCTGCTTCAGAATTTCTGATAGAATTTTCCTGGAAAGCTATCCAACCTTGAGCCTGTCTTTTTTGGGATATTTTTGATAACTGATTCGATTTCATCCGCGGTTTTGGGTTGTTCAGATTTCCTATATCTTTCCATTTGAATTTTGATAGTGCATGCGTTTTTAGGAATTTCTCCATTTCCTCTAGATTGTCCAATTTGTTGGCATATAATTTTTCATAGTAATCTCTAATGACTGCTTGAATTTCTGAGGTGTCAGTTGTAATTGACCCATTTTCATTCATCATTTTGTCTATTTGGTTGTTCCCTCTTTTCTTTCTGTGGAGCCTGGCTAGAGGTTAACCAATTTTGTTTATTTAAAAAAAAAAAACAACTCTTGGTTTCATTGATCTATTCAATTGTGGGGTTTTTTTTTTATTCTATATTGTTTATTTCTGTCCTGATCTTCATTATTTCTCTTCTTCTATTTGGTTGGGGTGTTCTTGCTGCTCTTCTAGTCTGCTTAGGTGTTGTTAGATTTTGAATTTGTGCTTTTGTAGTTTCTTGAAATAGGCCTGGATTGCAATATACTTTCCTCTTAGGACTGCCTTTGTTGCATCCCAAAGAGTTTGGATCATTGTATTTTCATTTTCATTTGTTTACATAACATTTTTATTTTTTTCTCTAATTGCCTGACAGGCCCAATCATTCTTTGGTAGGCTGGTTTTTAACCTCGATGTTTTAGGAGGTTTTCCAGACTTTTTCCTGTGGTTGATTTCAAGTTTCATACCATTGTGATCTGAAAGTGTGAATGGTGTGATCTCAATTCATTTATATTCATGGAGAGCTACTGTATGACCCAGTATGTGATCTATCTGGGGAATGTGCCATGCACACTCAAGAAGAAAGTGAATTGCCTAGCCTCAGGATGCAAAGTTCCTCATATATCTATGAAATCCATCTATTTCAATGTGTCGTTCAGGTCCATTGATTCTTTAGTTATTTTCTGTCTAGTCGATGTATCCATTGCTGTAAGTGGAGTATTAAAATCTCCTGTGATAAGCACATTCTTATCAATAAGATTGTTTCTGTTTGTGATTGTTTTATGCATTATGATGCTTCCGAATTTGGAACGTAGATGTTTATAATTGTTAGCTCTTCCTGATGGAGAGACTCTGTAATTATTGTATAATTCCCTTCTTCATCTTTTGTTACCACCTTTAATTTAAAGTCCATTTGTCAGATATAAGTATGGCTACTCCAGCTTTCTTTTGACTTCCAGTCGTATGATAGATATTTCTCCATCCGTTTACTTTCAATCTGAAGGTGTTCAGGTCTATAATGAGTCTCCTGTAGACAGCAACAAGATTGATTTTGGGCTTTTTTATCCATTCTGCTACCCTATATTGTTTGATTGTAGTATTTAGTCTATTTACATTCATTTTTATTACTGAAAAATACAGGTTTAGATTCATTGTGTTCTCTGTAGGGTTCATGCTTGTAGTGGTGCCTCTGGTACCTTGTATACCTTGCAACATGTCCCTCATAGCATCCCTCTTAGGATTTCTTGTAGGGCCGGTTTTGTGGTGATGAATTCTCTCAATTTTTGTTCATTTCCAAAAACCTTTATCTCTCCTATTTTGAATAACAAGCTTGCTGGATAAAGGATTCTTGGCTGCATATTTTTACTATTCATCACATTGAAGATTTCCTGCCATTGCTTTCTGGCCTACCAAGTTTCATAGATAGGTCTGTAACTACTCTGATAGGTTTGTTTCCATATGTATATATTTTTTTTAATTTCTTCTCTAATTGTTCAATTGGCGCAATCATTCTTCAGTAGATTGGTTTTTAACCTCCATATTTTTGGAGGTTTTCCAGACTTTTCCCTGTGGTTGATTTCAAGTTTCATAGCATTATGACCTGAAAGTGTGCATGGTATGATCTCAATTCATTTGTATTTATGGAGGGCTATTTTATGACCTACTATGTGATCTATCTTGGAGAATGAGCCATGCACACTTGAGAAGAAAGTGAATTCACCAACTTCAGCATGCAGAGTTCTAAATATACCTATTAGTTCCATATGTTTCAATGTGCCATTCATGTCCAGTGTTTCTTTAGTGATTTTCTGTCTGGTAGACCTATCCATTGTTGTAAGTGGACTATTAAATCTCTGTGATAAGCACATTCTTATCAATAACATTTTTTTTTCTGTTTGTGGATAGTTGTTTTATGTATTTGGGGCTCCTGAATTCGGCACATAGATGTTTATAATTGCTAGCTCTTCTTGATGGAGAAACCCTGTAATTATTATATAATGTCCTTCTTCATCTTTTGTTTATACCTTTACTTTAAAGTCCAGTTTGTCTGATACAAGTAAGGCTACTCTGGCTTTCTTTTGACTTCCAGTCGTATGATAGACATTTCACCATCTCCTTACTTTCAATCTGAAGGTGTCTTCAGGTCTAAGATGAATCTCTTGTAGACATCTTATAGGTGGATTTAGGTTTTTTATCCATTCTGCTACCCTATTTCGTTTGACTGAAGCATTTAGTCCCTTTACATTCAGTGTTATTATTTAATAATATGGGTTTAGATTCATTGTGTTCTCTGTAGGGTTCACGCTTGTAATGAAGTCTCTGGTACCCTTTATTCCTTGCAACACTTCTCTCATAGCATCCCTCTTAGGATTTCTTGTAGGGCTGGTATTGTTGTGATAAATTATCTGAATATTTATTTATTTGGGAAAACTTTTATCTCTCCTTCTATTTTGAATGACAAGCTTGCTGGATAAAGGATTCTTGGCTGCATATTTTTACTGTTCATCACGTTGAAGATTTCCTGCCATTCCTTTCTGGCCTGCCAAGTCTCAGCAGATAGGTCTGTAACCACTCTGATAGGTTTCCCTTTGTATGTTAGGGCCCTTTTATCCCTAGATGTTTTCAGACTTCTCTCTTTATCCTTATATTTTGTCAGTTTAACTCTGATATGTCGTGCAGAAGGTTGATTCAAGATACATCTGAGGGGAGTTCTCTGTGCCTCTTGGATTTCAATGTCTATTTCCTTCCCCAGATTTGGGAAGTTCACGGCTATAATTTGATCAAGCACACCTTCAGGAACTTTTTCTTTTTCTTTTTCAGGTATTCCTATAATACAGGTATTGTTCTGTTTGATTGTATCTCTCAGGTCTCGAATTCTCCTTTCATGCTTCAGGATCAATTCTCTCTCTTTTCTTGGCTTCCTCTTTTGCTATAACTGTATCTTCTAATTCACTTATTCTCCTCTGTACCTCTTCTATCCATGCAGTGGCCACCTCTATTTCATTATCCACTTCATTAATAGCCTTTTTTAACTCGACACAGTTATCTTTAGGGCCCCTAGTCTTTGTATCAATAGCTTTTCTGATGACTCCCATGGTTTTTTCAAGTCCAGCAATTAATTTTATGACAATTGTTCTAAATTCTTCAGTTATGTTGCTTATATCTGTTTTGAGTAGTTCTGTGGCTGTGATTTCTTCCTGGAATTTCTTTAGAGGAGAGTTCTTTTGTTTCGTCATTTTGGCTAGCTTTCTGTCACTTGTCAGTTTTCAAAGCTCATTCTGCTCTGTGTGCCTTTTAGTATTGCTCTATTAAAGGAGGTACATTGACTGCCCAAGGCCTGTTGTTTCAGGAAATTTTCTTTTAATGGTGTCTCTCGGTTTCTCTTTTTATGCCTCTGATTATTTTATTTCTCCATTCAGTGATATTTGGGACTCTCCACAATGTATACTTTGGCTTGTGTATTGATGTATCCCTGAAAAGGAAAACAGACAGACAAACACACAGAAAAAAAAAAGCCCACAAATGCCCAGACACATCAAATAAATAAGCAAACCAAAAGGGGAAAGAAAAAATGAACAGAAAAGAAAAGAAAAGAAAGGAAAAGAAAAAAGAAAAATGCAGGGGTTGGGGTGGGGGGGGACAGAAAGAGCCAAAGACAAAGAACAGTCTGAGCGCATAAATCCTGCAGAGGAGACAGATAAGAATGAGATAAGGGAATATATATCTGGATGGCAAGAATTGATCTAATCATGGCAGTGCATAAATGTTGGTCTTTCCCAGACTCTCAGGCAAAAAGGAAAAAAGAAGGTAAAATAAAAATAGAAAAAAGATAACAAGGAAAATTTTTTAAATAAAATAAAATAAAATTTAAAAAGGGAAAAAATAATCTTAAAAAAGGGGGCAGCTCTCCAGCACAGATGGGCATGGATTGGTGTAGGTAGGTCGGGTCTCAGGGGCTGCTCTCCGAGTCCCCACCTTAGTGGTTGCCGGGAGAATGGCGGCACCTCAAGCCCTTTTCAGACCATGGGTTGCAAGCAACTCTTTTGCATATGATCTCCCTGTGCCATGGTGGGCAAAATTGTTTGTTTTTTTTTCTATGCTCCGCCATGTTTCCAAGTCCTAGTCCATGCACCTTAATGCTGCCACCCCAGATAAAATTTCTTCCCGTAGGTGGGTGGCTCTCTAGCCAGGATTGAGTAAGGGGACTGGGGAGCCAGCTTTTCCCTGGCTCCACCTGGAGTCGGCGAGTCGCTGAGCCCAAGGGACAACAAGCCTGCTGAGGGGGACCAATTCCTCTCCCTGTGCCCAGCGTCTATATATGGGATGTTTGTGTCTCTCTGTCCGGGGCTGAGGTCTCTCCCTCTCCAGAGACCACTGAATGAGCGTCTTCAGTATCTCTTTCTCTTCCTCTCGGCTCTTTGCCGCTCTCCACAGCTGTTCTGCACACGGCCCTCCACGACCCTGTGCCGCCTCTGTACACACGGCCCTCTGCAGCCCTGGGCCACCTTTCTGGGTACTCTCTCTCCCGGCTCTAGGCTCTAGTTTAGGCCAGGAATCCCTCCCCTTAGAGCCTCTGGTCCCAGTTTGCATTCACTCAGCCATTCATGAGGCTGTCATCTATAAGGACTCTGTGTGTGCACCTCCCATTCTTACAGACCAGAGTATTGTGGATTTAGTCCTTCTCAGTTTGATAGTTGCAGGCAGGCGGAGATTACAGAGCTCCCTACTTCTCCGCCATCTTGGCGCTCCTCTGTATCTATTTTTTTTAAGAGGTTTGCTGGGCAAATTATGGTGTAAACAAGATTATAAGGGAAGTGTTTAAACTACTTAAGAGAATAAATTGTATTTAAGCACTTTGGAAGCAATTTGCAAACAATAAGTGTGTTAATTGCACATCATTCTTACTTATTCATTAAAGCAGGTCCAAGGACTTCTACTTGGCAAAACGTCCTGGCAAGGGCTTTGTTAGTCTACTTCTTATTATCCTATGAACTTGAAGTAATAAAATTGCATTTCCTTTCTATCTATAATTCTGACTGGCCTACTCCCAAGTTAGTCTCAAAGATTGGACTGTACTATATAAAGGCTGAGTAAAATTACAAAGCATCAGTCCCAGGACAAAAGACATAAAAGTCACAGAAAGCTCTGCACTATGTTTAAGACCTTTCTTTGCACAATCTGTAGGTAACTAGTAGTGAAAACTGGTGGATGGGAGCAATGAGAAGGTGTAGAATTGAAAGCAAAAAAAGATAATTCAGAGCCCTCCCCACAATTGAAAAGATTTGCCTCATGCTCCCTGGCTGTTCACGACTGCCTGTTGCAGAACAAATGGCAGCTAGTATAGCTCGGGGCCAAAATTATTTAACTCAATTCAACAAATACTGTTAAGACTATGTGCTAGGCTCTATGGTAGATACTAGGGATATGAAGATGAATTATATTTCTTCTCCTGCCCTCAAGGGGCTCATATTTCTAGTGTTAAGGACACATAAGTGAAGACACAAATATAATGTGGTATATATCACAGTGGTATATATATGTGGAGCACAGAGGAGAGAGCAACCATGAAGACCCCTCTGGGTAGTGCTTACCATTAGAACTGCTTTCAAACACATGAGATTTAAGGGGTAATGGAAGTAGGGAAAACATTTGTTTAGGGGGAATAGTTTGCTTCTCTCTAACTCCAATTCTTGATTTTGCAAGTTATGTATGAATGTCAGGGGAGCAAGAGAGAGCATAAGCCATGCTTAATAAGATCAAGCAACTTCCCTACAGCCACAAATCCAGCTGGATTTGAGTTGGCTCTTTTGTAAAGTTTGGAAGGCAAGTTACATTCCGAACAAGTGCTAGAAAAATCAATGCCCAAATGGGTAGCTAATTAAACCATAGAGACTGAAGGTTTTCTCCAGTGGTCAGGTGTTCATGACTGAAGGTTTTCTCCAGTGGTCAGGTGTTCATGACTTCCAAATTCTTTTTGCAGACTTTGTATAAAAGTGAATTCTGAGCAAGTCAACTCTAGCTTGGATAGCTTCTTAAATCTTGCCCTAGTGTTCATATTGGCACTTTCTACAATAGCCAAATCATAGAAAGAGCCTAAATGTTCATCACCTGATGAATGGATCAAGAAGATGTGTTATATATATACAATGAAGTATTACATGGCAATGGGAAAGAATGATATATGGCCATTTGTAGCAAGGTGGATGGACCTCGAGGGTGTCATGCTAAGCAAAATAAGTCAGGTGGAGAAGGACAGATACCATATGTTTGCACTCATAGGTCTCACAGGAGAAACCTAACAGAAGACCATAGGGAGGGGAAGGGGGAAGGAGAGTTGGGGAGAGAGAGGAGACGCAAAACCTGAGAGACTATTGAATACTGAAAACGAACCGAGGGCTGAAGGGGGAGGGGGGAGGGGGGTGGTGGAAATGGAGGAGGGCACTTGTGGGGAAGAGCACTGGGTTTTATATGGAAACCAATTTGAAAATAAACTATTAAAAAAAACTTCCCCTAGTCCACCTAGAGGTAGAAAAGGAAGATCCAGCTCTTTCCTGCAGCAGATTGTAGGTGGAGATCTTCATTTCCCTCAGCACCTCAGGCCCACTCACATTTAGCCCTACAAAAAGAGATTACCATAAAATTTACATACTTAGCGGGGAACAAATCAGGCACTCTTTCTCCTTTTATGGAACCTAAAGATGTGGATTTAATGCTTGTTCCATTCTCCTTCTTCTGATCACCTGACACTGTGCCTTTTCTCCAGAACCTGAAAGTTCTTGGGCACCTGGCTTCTCGATGCTGACTGAGCCCTAGTCTCTCCCTATCACTTACCAAATAACTATATGCTATCCCTGGAAGCCTGATCCTATACAGAGCCCAAAGTGAGCAAAGGTACAAGAAGGAAAAAAGGAAATCTTGGCTTGTTCAGAAACATTGCCTCTGTTCTAAGAACAATGTTTCTGTGTCTTCTAACAGGGCGTGGATGATTCTGAGGCCATACTCCTCTGTCTACTACAGTCTTTGAGCCAACAAAGTACACATTTTGTTTCTGTGCAAACAAAGGTGACTTTTATCTCTTGCCTCACAAACTTTTCTTCCTTGTGGTTTAAAAAGTAAATGAATAAGGCGTGAAAAGATGGAGAATAAATAAAGGTATGAATGACCCCTCCTTGTGTGTTCTGAAAATAATGAGGATACAATGGCAGTCAGCCATTTCATAAAATTTGCTTTTAGAAATTTTATTTTCATAAGCTAGTATTTTTTCTGTCATTTGGGCTTATTATTACAAGAAGTATTTTTCTGAAAAAGAGTCTATAATACCAGAAAAGTCTCAACATTTCCTACTACATGTTCATCTTTTCAATATTCTTAAGAGGAAAACAAGCCACATCCAAGGCTTTTTGAAGATATTAACTCTTTTCTTAACTCCATTAAAATCACATCACTACAAAGCTGCCAAGGGGGTCAAGATATGGAAGGCAGCATACTAGCCATCAATCCATCCTTTCTACAACCCTACCTCTTGCAGTGATTATTTTTTCATTAATGATGAGAAGATTAAATACAGAACATTCTACAAGGGGTAGAGAAATGTCCCTGATCACTCAATGATCCATCAGGTCTTGGACTTAGACCTGAGAACTGGTTTTCCATGCTGTGTATGTGAAAGGTCTTGTTCTAGTAAAATAATTAGCTGGTCTTGGGGTCAAACAGTATACAGGCATGCCTCCTTTTATTGTGCTTCACTTTATTGGCCTCCACAGACACTGCAGTTTTTACAAATTGAATGTTTTGGCAAACCTGCATCATGCTAGTCTATCAGAACAATTTTCCTAACAGCACTTGGCCACTGAATGCTTCTGTGTCACATTTTTATAATTCTCACAGTATTTAAAATGTTTTCGTTATTATTGTATTTGTTATGGTTGATCAGTGATCTCTGATATTATTATTGTAATTGTTTTTGGGACACCACAAACTGCACCCATATAAGAGGGCAAATTTAACTGATAAATGCCTATGTTCTGATTGCTCCACCAACCTGCCATTCCCTCATCTCTCTCCCTCTCCTCAGGCCTCCTATCTCCTGGGACACAATATTGAAATTAGACAAATGAATAACCCTACAATGGCCTTTCAGCGTTCAAATGAAAGGAAGAGTCACACATCTCTCATTTCAAACAAATCCTAGAAATGATTAAGTTTAGTAAGGAAGACATATATAAATCTGAGATAGGCTGAAAGCTAGGCCTCTTGTGCCAGTTAGCCAAGGAAATTAAAATTGCTACTCCAGTGAACACATGAATGATTAGAAAGTAAAAGAGTGTTACTGGTGATATGAAGAAAGTTTTAGTGGTCTGGATAGTTCTACTCAGGCACAACATTTCCTTAAGCCAAAGCCTAATCCACTGCGAGGTCCTAAGTCTCTTAGGACCTCTTCAATTCTACAAAGACTGAGAGAGGTGAGGAAGCTATAGAACAAAGCAGAGGTTGGTTCATGAGGTTTAACAAAGGAAGCCATCTCCTTAACATAAAAGTGCAAGATGAAGCAGAGAGTGCTGATATAGAAGATGCAGCAAGTTGGTCAGAAGATCTTGCTAAGATAATTCATGAAGTTAACTGCACTAAACACCAGATTTTCAAAGAAGCCATCTATTGAAAGAAAATGCCATCTAGGACATTCACACCTAGAAAGGTGAAGCTTCAAAGCTCAGGCTGACTCTTATTAGGAACTAATACAGCTGGTGACTAAGTTGAAGCCAATGCTCATATACCATTCTGAAAATCCTAAGGCCATTATGAATTATGCTAAATCTACTCTGCCTGTGCTCTATAAATAGAACAACAAAGCCCAGATGACGCCTGTTTACAACATGACTTACTGAATATTTGAAGCCCACTGTTGAGACCTATTGCTCAGAAAAAAGAGATTTCTTTCAAAATATTACTGCTCATTGACAATGCACCTGGTCAACCAACAGGTCTCATGGAGATATACAATGAGATTAATGTTGTTTTCATGCCTGCTGACACAACATTCATTCTGCAGCCCATGGATCAAGGATCCATTTCAAATTTCAAGTCATTATCTAAGAAATAATTTTTTAAGGTTATAGATACCACATGTAGTGATTTCTCTGATGAATCTGGGGAAAGTAAATTGAAAAACTTCTAGAGAGGTGCCTGGGTTGTTCAGTCGGTTAAGCATCAAACTCCTGATTTCAGCTCAGGTCCTGATCGCAGAGTACATGATTTCAAGGGCCACATCAAACTCCATGTTGACAGCATGGGGCCTGCTTGGATTCTCTCTCCTACTTTCTCTGCCCCATGCCGTCTCACATGCATGTGCTCTCTACATACGTACATACATACATATATAAAATAAACTTAAAAATTAAGTTAAAAAAACAAAATCATTTGGAAAGGATTCACTATTGTTGATGCCATTAAGAACATTTATGATTCATGGGAAGAGATCAAAATATCAAAACCAACAGGATTTTGGAGAAGCTGATTCCAGCCCTCATAGATGACTTTGAAGGGCTCAAAACTTCAGTGAAGGAAGTAACTACAGGAGTGGTAGAAATAGCAAAAGAACTAGAATTAGAAGTGGAATCTGAAGATGGGACTGAATTCCTGCAATCTCATGATAAAACTTGCTTTTTATGGATTAAAAGTTGCTTCTTATTGGGGTGCCTGGGTGGCTCAGTTGGTTAAGCATCCGACTTTGGCTGAGGTCATGATCTCACAGTTCGTGAGTTCGAGCCCTGCATCGGGCTCTGTGCTTACAACTCAGAGCCTTGAGACTGCTTCAGATTGTGTCTCCCTCTCTCTCTTCCCCTCTCCTACTTACGCTCTGTCTCTCTGTCTCTCAAAAATAAATAAGCATTAAAAAAATTTAAAGTTGCCTCTTATGGATGAGCAAAGAAAGTGGTTTCTTGAGATGTACTCTACTCCTTGTAAAGATGCTGTGGAGACTGTTGAATTAACAACAAAGTATTTAGAATATGATATAAATGTAGTTGATAAAGTAGCAGCAGAATTCAAGATGATTGATCCAATTTTGAAAGAGGTTCTACTGTGGGTAAAAGGCTATCAAACAGCATTGCATGCCACAGAGAAATCATTTCTGAAAGGATGAGTCAACTGATGTGGCAAACTTCATTGTCTTATTTTAAGAAATTGCCACAGGATGCATAGGGGCTCAGTCAGTTAATTGTCTGATTTCTGATTTCTGCTCAGGTCATGATCTCATGGTTTTTGAGATCGTTTAGGTCATGATCTCATGACTCATGAGACTGAGCTCGAGTCATTCGGCTCTGCACTGACTGTGTGGAGCCTCCTTGGGATTCTCTCTCCCCCTCTTTCTCTGTCCCTCCCCCATGCGTCCGTGCAAATGCATTTTATCTCTCTCAAAATAAATAAATAAACCTAAAAAAAAAGAAATTGCCAGTCAACTTAACCTTCAGCAGTGTACACCCGGATCAGTCAGTCGCAACCATCAATACAGAAGTAGACCTTCTACCAGCAAAAAAAAATTATGACTCACTGAAATGCCAGATAATGGTTAGCATTTTTTAGCAATAAGGTGTTTTTAATTAAGTTATGTGCATTGTTATACATAATGCTACTACACACTTAATATACTACAGTATAATGAAAAACATAACTTTTATATGCACTACGAAAACAAAAAATTCATTTGACTCTCTTTATTGCAACATTTCCTTTATTGTGATGGTCTGGAAGTGAACTCACAATATCTCTGAGGTATGCCTGCATATCTTTACAGAGACTAATTCACAATCCAAACATTAAAAAGAAGAAGAATGGGAGCAAGATGGCGGAGAAGTAGGGAGCTCTATAATTTTGACCAGTCCACATTTATTAAACTAAGAGGGACTGAAGCCACAATACATTGATCTACAAGAGTGGGAGGAAAGAAGAGTCCAGAAAGAAGATAGCCTCATAGTTTCATGAGTGAGTGTGAACTGGGGAACTTAAAAATGGGCCAGGACCCAGAGGCGTGGAGCAGAGGGAGTCTCCCTCCATGGAGAGCATCAGAGATCCTACAGAGCCATGGAGAGACAAGGGGAAGAGAAAGAGAGGCTGAAAACGCTCATAGAGCTATCTCTAAAGAAGAGAAAAACCTTGGCCTGGGACGGAGAGGGATCCTATCATCCCATCTATAACTGCAGAGCACAGGGAGAGAGATCTGTCCCCTTTTGCTGGCGCATTTTCTTTGGGCTCCATGTCCTGATCCCAGGCGGCACCAGGAGAAAGTGTTCCCTTACCTTCCCTACTCGATCCCCGGCTAGAAAGCCACCCACCTGAGGGAGTACATCTCATCTCAGGTGGTATCATTAAAGTGTGTAGACTTAGGATTTGGAAACGAGGCGGGGCTTGGAAAATGCAACATGGCCCGCCACAGCACAGGGAGATCTGACCCAAAAGAGTGGGTCGCATGCTTCATTTTAGAAAGGATTGGAGTAACATCATTCTTCTCCCCACACCCACAAAGATGGGGCCTTGGGGAGCAACCCAGGAGACCTACCTACACCAAACCATGCACATCCACACTGGAAAGCTGCCTTTTTTGTTCTTTTATTTTCTTTTTCTCCTTTTCCCTTGTGACCCCAGGAAAGATCAACATTGATGCATTGCTGTGATTAGAGCAATACTTGCTATTCATGTATATTTTTCCTTATCTCATTCTTATCTCTCCCCTGCACTGGTTTTATGCTTTTAGACTGTCCTTTGTCTTTTGTTGTTTTTGCCCTCCCCCCTTTATTTCTTTTCTTTTCTTTTCTTTTCCCTTTTGGTTTGCTTGTTTCTTTGATTTGTCTCTGCGTTTGCATGTTTTTGTTCCCTGTGTGTTTGTCTGTATGTTTTCCTTTACAGGGCTACCTCAAGAAACAAGCCAAAGTACACATGGTGGAGAGTCCCAAATATCACTACAAGTAGGGAAATAAAATAATCGAAGGCACAAAAAGAGAAACCAAGAGACACAATTAAAAGAACACTTCCTGAATGGACAGGCCCTGGACAGTCAATGACCCTCCATTAATAGAGCAATACTAATAGGCACACAGAGCAGAACAAGCTTTGAAAACAGACAAGTGACAGAAAGCTAGCCAAAATGACGAAATGGAAGAACTCTCCTCTAAAAAAAATTCCAGGAAGAAGTCATAACCACAGAATGCTCAAAACAGACACAAGTAATATAACTGAACAAGAATATAGAACAATTGACATTTAAAAAAATCACTGGGCTTGACAAAAGCATAAAATCATCATAGAAGCTATTGATACAAAGATTAGCGACCTTCAAAATAGTTGTGATGAGTCAAAAACAGCTATAAATGAGGTGCATAATAAAATGGAGGCAGCCACCACACAGACTGAATAGGTAGAGAGAAGAATAGGTGAATTAGAAGACACAGTTGTAGCAAAACAGGAAGCCGAGAAAAAGTAAAATTGATCCAGGAGCACAAAAGGAGTATTCGAGACCTGATAGATACAATCAAACGAAACGATATCCGTATCATAGGAATTCCTAAGGAAGAAGAAAGAGAAAAAGGCCCTGAAGGGGTACTTGATCATAATATACCTGAGAACTTCCCAAATCTGGGAAAGAAAATAGACATTGAAGTCCAAGAGTCACAGAGAACTCCCCTCAGATGTATCTTGAATCAACCTTCTGCACGACATATCAGAGTTAAACTGACAAAATATAAGGATAAAGAGAGAAGTCTGAAAACATCTAGGGATAAAAGGGCCTTAACATACAGAGGGAAACCTATCAGAGTGGTTACAGACCTATCTACTGAGACTTGGCAGGCCAGAAAGGAATGGCAGGAAATCTTCAATGTGATGAACAGTAAAAATATGCAGCCAAGAATCCTTTATCCAGCAAGCTTGTCATTCAAAATAGAAGGAGAGATAAAGGTTTTTCCAAATAAACAAAAATTGAGAGAATTCATCACCACAAAACCGGCCCTACAAGAAATCCTAAGACGGACGCTATGAAGGAAATGTTGCAAGGTATACAAGGTTCCAGAGGCACCAGTACAAGCATGAACTCTACAGAGAACACAATGAATCTAAACCCATATTTTTCAGTGATAACACTGAAAGTAAATAGACTAAATGCTCCAATATAACTACATAAAATTGCAGAATGGATAAAAAAAAATCCGTCTTGTTGCTGTCTACAGGAGACTCATTATAGTCCGGAAGACACCTTCAGATTGAAAGTAAACAGATGGAAAAATATCTATCATACGACTGGAAGTCAAAAGAAAGCTGGAGTAGCCATACTTATATCTGACAAATGGACTTTAAATTAAAGGCAGTAACAAAAGATGAAGAAGGGCATTATATAATGATTACAGGGTCTCTCCATCAGGAAGAGCTAACCATTATAAACCTATATGCGCCGAACTCGGGAGCTCTGAAATGCATAAAACAATCACAAACAGAAACAATCTTATTGATAAGAATGTGCTTATCACAGGAGATTTTAATACTCCACTTACAGCGATGGATACATCGACTAGACAGAAAATCACTAAAGAATCAATGGATCTGAACGACACATTGGAACAGATGGATTTCATAGATATATGAAGAACTTTGCATCCTGAGGCTAGGCAATTCACTTTCTTCTTGAGTGTGCATGGCACATTCTCCAAATAGATCACATACTGGGTCATAAAGTAGCCCTCCCTAAATATAAACGAACTAAGATCATACCATGCACACTTTCAGATCATAATGCTATGAAACCTGAAATCAACCACAGGAAAAAGTCTGGAAAACCTCCTAAAACATCGAGGTTAAAACCACCCTACCAAAGAATGATTGGGCCTGTCAGGCAATTAGAGAAAAAAAATAAAAATATTATGTAAACAAATGAAAATGAAAATACAACAATCCAAAATCTCTGGGACGCAGCAAAGGCAGTCCTAAGAGGAAAGTATATTGCAATCTGGGCCTATTTCAAGAAACTATAAGAGCACAAATTCAAAATCTATCAGGGCACCTAAGGAAACTAGAAGGGGAGCAGCAAGAGCACCCCAAACACAGCAGAAGAGAAATAATAAAGATCAGGGCAGAAATAAACAATATAGAATCAAGAAAAAGAAAAAGAAAGAAAGAAAAAAAGAAATAAAAAAACAGTTGAACAGATCAATGAATTGAAGACTTTTTCTTTGAACAAAAGAAAAAACTTGATAAACATCTAGCTAGGCTCCTAAGAAAAAAAGAGAAAACACCCAAATAGACGAAATTATGAATGAAAACGGATCTATTACAACCGATCCCTCAGAAATATATCAGGGAATCATCCCTCAGAATCATCAGGGAATACTATGAAAAATTATATGCCAACAAACTGGACAACCTAGAAGAAATGGACAAATTCCTAAAGACATATACACTATCAAAATTCAAAATGGAAGAGATAGAAAATCTGAACAGACCCATAACCAGTGAAGAAATCGAATCAGTTATCAAAAATCTCCCAGCAAATAAGAGTCCAGGGCCAGATGGCTTCCCTGGAGAATTGTACCAGACATTTAAAGCAGAGTTAATACCCATTCCTCTTAAACTATTCAAAAAAATAGAAATAGAAGGAAAACTTTCAGACTCCCTCTACGAAGCCAGCATCACTTTGATTCCCAAACCAGAGACCCAACAAAAAAAAAGAGAACTACAGGCCAATATCCTTAATGAATACAGATGCAAAATTACTCAATAAGATACTAGCAAATTGAATTCAACAGCATATAAAAAGAATTATCCACCATGATCAAGTGGGTTACAGGGCTGGTTCAACATTCACAAATCAATCAATGTGATACATCATGTTAACAAAGGGAAAGATAAAAACCATATGATCTTGTTGATAGATGCAGAGAAAGCATTTGACAAGATACAGCATCCTTTCTTTTTTTTTAATGTTTTTTATTTATTTTTTGAGAGACAGAGAGAGACAGTGTGAGCAGGGGAGGGTCAGAGAGAAAGGGAGACTCAGGATCTGAAGCAGGCTCCAGGCTCTGAGCAGTCAGCACAGAGCCTGACGTGGGGCTTTAACCCACGAACGGTGAGATCATGACCTAAGTCGAAGCCGGACGCTTAACCGACTGAGCCACCCAGGTGCCCCACAGCATCCTTTCTTAATAAAAAGCAGTGAGAATGTTGGGATAGGAGAAACTTACATTAACATAATAAAAGCCATTTATGAAAAGCCCACAACTAATATAATCCTCAATGGGGAAAAATTGAGAGCATTCCCCCTGAGATCAGAGACACGATAGGATGTCCACTGTTACCACTGTTGTTTAACATAGTGCTGGAAGTCCTAGCATCAGCAATCAGACAACAGAAGGAAATAACAGGCATCAGAATAAGCAGAGTTGAAGTCAATCTTTCATTTTTCGCAGATGACACGATACTCTACGTTGAAAACCTGACCGACTCCACCAGAAGCCTACTAGAACTGATCCATGAGTATAGCAAAGTAGCAGGATACAAAGTCAACGTACAGGAATCAGTTGCATTTTTATACACCAATAATGAAGCAACAGAAAGTAAAATCAAGAAACTGATCCAATTCACGATTGCACGAAAAACCATAAAATACCTAGGAATAAACCTAACCAAAGATGTAAAAGATCTGTAGGCTGAGATCTATAGAAAACTTCTGAAGGAAATTGAAGAAGACACCAAGAAATGGAATAACATTCCGTGCTCATGGATCAGAAGAATAAACATTGTTAAAATGTCATTATTACCCAAAGCAATCTACACATTCAATGCAATCCCCATGAGAATTGCACCAACATTCTTCTCAAAGAAGACACCAAGGAATGGAAAAACATTCCATGATCATGCATCGGAAGGAGAAACATCGTGAAAATGTCACCAAAGCAATCTACCCATCTAAAGCAATCCAAATAAAAATTGCACCATAATTATTCACAAAGCTAGAACAAACTATCCTAAAATTCGTACAGAACCACAAAAGACCCCAAATACCCAATGTAATATTGAAGAAGAAAACCAAAACAGGAGACAACACATTGCCAGACTTTCACCTCTATTACACAGCTATAATCATCAAGACATTACCTCTATTACACAGCTATAATCATCAAGACATTATGGTGTTGGCACAAAAACAGACACATAGATGAATGCGATAGAGTAGAGAACCCAGAACTGGACCCACAAATGTATGATCAATTAATCTTTGAAAAAGCAAGAAAGAGTATCTAATGGAAAAAAGACAGCCTCTTTAACAGGTGGTGATGGGAGAACTGGACAGCAACACGCCGAAGAATGAAACCAGACCACTTTCTTCCATCATACACAAAAATACACTCAAAATGGATGAAGGACCTGAATGTCAGACAAGAAACCATCAAAACCCTCGAGGAGAAAGCAGGAAACAGCCCCCTTGACATCAACCGCAGACACATCCCCAAAGGCAAGGGAAACAAGAGCAAAAATGAACTATTGCGACCTCATCAAGATAAAATCTTCAGCACTTCAAAGGAAACAATCAGGAAAACTAATAGGCAACTGAAATAATGGGAAAAGATAGTTGCAAATGACATATCAGATAAAGGGTTAGTATCCAAAATCTACAAGGAACACACAAAACTCCACACCCAAAAAATGAATATTCGAATGAAGAAATGGGCAGAAGACATGAATAGACACTTCTCCAAAGAGGACATCCAGATGGCCAACAGACACATGAAACGATGCTCAGCATCACTCATCATCAGGGAAACACATATCAAAACCACATTGAGATACCACATCACACTGGTCAGAGTGGCTAAAATGAACAAATCAGGATACTATAGATTCTGGCAAGGGTGTGGAGAAACGGGTACCCTCCTACACTATTGGTGGGAATGTAAACTGGTATAGTTGCTATGGGAAAATGTGGAGGTTCCTCAAAAAATTAACGATAGAACTCCCCTATGACCCAGCAAAAGCATTGCTAGGAATTTACC
>PISW01012923.1:0-29288 GCA_004023785.1 Mungos mungo | reverse complement strand
CTGGTTGCTGGAGCTCGAGGGGTTCAGGAGGTACTTGGGTCTGGTTGCAACACGTACCTGACTCTAGTTGCTGAAGCTCGAGGGGCTCAGCAGGTACCTCCCAGGGTCTGGTTGCTGGAGCACATGGGGTTCAGAAGGTACCTGGGTCTGGTTGCTGGACCTCAGAGGGCTCAGCAGGTACCTGGGTCTGGTTGCTGGAGCTCAAGGGGCTTAGCAGGTACCTCTCTGGGTCTGGTTACTGGAGCTCAGGGGGCTCAGCACGTACTTGGGTTTGATTGCTCCAGCTCAAGGGACTCAGTGGGTACCTGTGTCTGGTTCCTCAAGCTCGAGGGGCTCAGCAGGTGCCTCCCTGGGTCAGGCTGCTTGTTGCTCCTGGTTCCCTTTTCTGCCCTCCAGGACTGTGAAAACTTAAACTTGAGGAATATTACAATTTCAAGGCTTTATTTGGACAAAAATGGATTTGAATCGAGCAACATCCAATTACGCAGATAAAAAGGAGCTCCTAAGAGCTGTACATAATGAAAGACATTTACAGCCAGGGGGCTGGTTGTCTCAGTTGGTTGAACAGCAAACTCAAGCTCAGGTCATGAGCTTGCGGTTCATGAGTTGTAGCCCTTTTTCGGCCTCTGTCCTGAGAGCTCAGAGCCTAGAGCCTGCTTCGGATTCTGTCTGTCTATCTGTCTGTCTCTACTCCTCTTCCCCTTGTGCTCTATCTCTATCTTTCAAAAAACAAATAAACGTAAAAAAAGAAAGAAAAAGAAAAAAAAGGAAGATACCTACAGCCAGACAGGAGCGGAAAGGAAGAGGTTACACTACTAGACGAAAAAGTAGGTTGGTTATTGGAAAGTTACCTTCCTTTAGAGGATGGAGGGGTCTATGGGGCAAATTACCTAATTAGTGCTGATCAGGTGATTCCTAACTGTCTGGTTTAAGATTCCATTTCTGGGAGAGTGGGAACTGTAATTAAATTACACTTTGGTTTGGTGGTGTAGATCTGTCTTCCTTTTAACAGACCCATCAGAAAGCATGTAGATTACTGTGTTCATGTCTGGTGGTTACATTTTAAGACATATTTACAAATGGAAATGTGTTTAGAAGAGAGAGACCACCAGGATTAAATAGAACTTGAAAATGTGTCCTATGATAAATGGTTGAATGATGAAGGAAAATTTGGTCTGAGAGAAACCTTTAGGAATCTGATGGGTCTTTTCAAACCATTTAAGAGTGTGTTGACACCATGAAAGCAGAGACTTCCTTCATTTTTCATGGCTGTGTTATAAGCTGGAAGACAGGAACATCTAGGAGGTACTCAATAAATATTCTTTTTGTTACATAAATGAATGGAGGAAAGAGGGATGAACATGTTCTGGTTGGCCCCAAAGGGTAGGGATTAAAGGAGGCTGATTTGGACTCAGTAGGAAAGTATACACTAGGTTGGTTAAGATCAGGGGCTCTGGGTTTGTGTGCTCGGCTGAAATCCAGGTTTCTCACCAGGTTTTCCCACCTGGGAGAAGCCAGAGAATTTCCTTATCTCTAATATAGTATGAATAATAACAGATCCCTAACAGCACCATGTCTGCCATACAGTAAGTTCTCAAGAATGATTAGCTTTTCATTATTGTTATTATTATTATTATTCATCTTGGAATCCTTTAAACTCACTAAAAAGGTCTTCTGATATATTAACATTTCCCTGATAGAAGGAATTTTGTTTCTTCCAGTAATAGTTCAAGAGTTCAACAAGTTCAACAGCATTATCGAATTGTCAGAGGTTTTATGGAAGAGATTCTTCCATAAGAATTGAGTGTTCAGGAAAAGAGTGTTCAGGATTGCACTAAAATCTCTCTGCTTTTCAGTGTAAAAAAATTGGAATTATAAACCACACTCCCCAAAATAGGAACGTGGGTGACAGCAAGTTTTATGGATGGAGCAGGGTTTCATGGTCCCGGCAAGGAATAGGGTAATAAACCCAGCTCCTACTGCTAGTTCTTGATCCCTGAGTAAACCTAAGAACTGTAACCCTCATTAAATGCAGGAACACAACTCCAGGTAAACTCCAAGAAGGCACGGTCACAGGTGCAATAGAGTTCTGTACAGTTTCCTTTATTGGTTTCAGAGTATTTGAAATATGAAGCTATCAGAAGGGAATACCGTATAAAATATTTTTGTCTTATTGGAGAAGTAAACTTGTTGGAAAGGAAACATTTTTAAAAAACTGTGCTGAACCTTCTGAGAAATAGGGACATGACTAATATTGTAACTTTAGTTCCATTTCTCTGATCTAATTTATTCTTTGTAAACCCTAGTTTAATCCGACTAAATAAAAATAAAATTTATTTGCATAATACAGAAAGCTCTTACCTTTCAAAGCCTCAGGACTGTCAACAATTTCCTTTTTTTTTTCATTGTTTAAGCCATAGCTAACTTTTAGCTCAAAATATGCAATATATGAACAATAAAATGATGGTTAAGGAAAAGGAATAGCATAAATCTTTTGCCTTTCCACAAATCGGTATTCACTGAAAAGGCACAAATAACAAACAAAAAAGACTGATTGACATCAAGGCAACCTAGCTGTCTGGCGTGCTGTTTGTGGCTTCCCATTTTTAGCTGGCAGTCGGTAACCCATCCTCATCACAGGTGTAGTCATGAATGAGGAGTGTAAAATAAAGTTAATACTACTTTTTTAGCTTTTTATGACTCCCTGCTGAAGGAAGCAAAAGTAAGAGAAAGTTGGCAATGAGGAGTCACCAGGGCAAGACTTGTGTCAGACACAAAAAAGTAAACACAAAGAGAAAACAGTAGAGAAAGTAAGAAAAATACACATGTGTGGAAGTCACAAGGGAAAAAAAAGTAGAAAGAGCCGTGCAACTTAAAAAAAATTTTTGAGGGGGCGCCTGGGTGGCTCAGTCGGTTAAGTGTCTGACTTCGAGTCAAGTCATGATCTCACGGTTTGTAGGTTTAAGCCCCGCGTCAGGCTCTGTGCTGACAACTTAGAGCCTGGAGCCTGCTTCAGATTCTGTGTCTCCCTCTCTCTTTGCCCCTCCCCCACTCATGTTCTGTCTCAATAATAAATAAAAACATGAACATTTTTTTTAAATTGAGATAAGCACCTGAATATAAAAAGAATGAGAAGCAAGAAGAGAAAAATTAGTAAGTTTTATAGGGACTGTGGTTCTGAAGGGCCAGAGCCTTATTATATTTTGAACTGTTCTTGATGAATTTCAGCTTTTTAAATCTCCTTTATTTACTGAAATAAATTATATGTGTCTTTCTTTAAAACTTCTAACACTATTTTGAAATAAAAACTTTTTAGAGTTCTGGAGACCTTTACAATCTTCAAAAAAAGGCTTAATAGAAATTAACTCTCAAACCTTAAAAATGTTGTATCAGGTGAAAGTTAATGAAGAATAATAAAGATAACAGGAACTAACCTGTATTGAGTAATTCTACATGTCAAACCTTAACATCACATGATTCCCATGAGTTCATGCTCCCATTGAATCCTTCCTACGAATTCTGAGTTCCTCATTTTAGGAATGAGAAAACAGGGATTCTCACTGACTCAGGGTTAGAATTAGTCAAACTGCACATCTCCTTGGCTCCTTTGTGATGTTTAACTGTCCATTCATCTGCCTCTACTGCCACCGCCTTCTGTAACAATTACCACCTATGGCTTTTCCTTCTTTAAAAACAATTACTTAAAGGATGCCTGAGTGGTTCAGCTGGTTAAGTATCTGACTTTGGCTTAGGTCATGATTTCACAGTTCATAGGTTCGAGCCCTGCATCAGGCTCTGTCCTGACACCTTAGAGCCTGGAGCCTGCTTTGGATTCAATGTCTCCCTCTCTCTACCCCTCCCCTACTCATGCTCTGTCTCACACTCTCTCTCAAAAATAAATAAACATTAAAAAAAGATTTTTTCCAAAAATTACTACTCCAGGGGTCACCTGGGTGGCTCAGTAGTTAAGCTTCTGACTTTGGCTCAGATCATGATCTTGCACTTCACGGATTCAAGTCTTGCATTGGTCTAGGCTGACAGCTCAGAGCCTGGAGCCTGGTTCAAATTTTGTTTCCCTTTCTCTCTGCCCCTTCCCGACTCACCTTCTGTCTCTCTGTCTCTCTCTTTCTCAAAAACGAACATCTAGAAGAAAAGAGTCTGGGGGCACTCAATATTTTTGAGGAGTTGAGTTTTCTCCTTTTCATATTTTGTGACAATTCCTATGTGAAAATTGTTGTGTGGGGAAGAAAATTTTCCTCAACCAATTAGACTCAGACACTGGGAGCTTGAAAATTAAACCAACCAGTAGCCAATTACCAGGAGAAAAAACATTTATTCATGTGCATTTGGAAGTTAACAAAAGAAGTAGGTACTCTCTAAATAGAGACTTACAAGCCTAATTCAATAGAGGAAAGAGAGAGAGCAGAAAAAGCCTTCTATGGAAAGAACAAAGAGGTTTCTTTAGGAGAAACAAATGGGTTTTTGTTGGAGAAAAGAGATTCAAAAGTTTGCAATGTTTCTCTATGCAGGTGTGAGTGGTCTGTCCATCTTCTTCAGTGCCACATTTATATCTATAGTAGTGTACCCTATTCTTCCTCTTCCTGCTAGACCTGGCCCAAAGAAGGAATTTATGTCAGCTTTATTTCCCAGAAGCTGCTGCTTTTAGTCAGATAAGAAAAGCTATGAGAAGGGTTCCTCCTGTTTTTGTTTTTAAGCTCAAATGTCTTCAGCTTAAAATATTAATCATACCAACTCTGGAATTCCTAGTGTGTCCCTAAGATCAAATCACATGTTTAAAAAATTTAATCAAATGTGTTTTTTAAATGAGGTTGTGATGAAATTTTGCACATTAGAAACCTAAAAAGAAATAAGACATTCTTATAGGAAAAATAATGCCTTCATTAATTAGGTTGTTAACTTTTTATTTTCTACTTGACTGAACATTGTGTGTTTATATTTATATGGCCTTCAAAAACTAATTTAGGTTCTGTTTTAAATTACATATGTAATATCCAACATTGATTCTTCAGTTGCAACAGTGTTTTACTGTGCTACAATAATTAATGAACTGTTTATTTTGCTTCCATTAAATTATACTCTCACTAGGTCTCAAATATCAGGGCATCAGAATCTTTCCTTGTCACGACCCAAAGGAGTCTAAGAAAAAAAACAAAACAGCATCCTTCCACACTACCATGTTCATTGCAGTTTTATTTACAACAGCCAAGTATGGAAATAAGTGTCCAGTGATGGAGGAATGGATAAAGAAAATGTGGTGTACACACATACACACACACACACTAGAATATTATGTAGCCATAAAAAATTGAAGTTTTGACATTTGTGACAACATGGATGGAACCTGAGGGCATTATGCAAAGTGAAACAAATCAGAGAAAGACAAATACTATATGTCTCACTTATAATTGGGATCTAAAAAACAAAACAACATACAAGCTTATAGATACACAGAGCAAAATGATTGTTGTCAAGGGTGGGAAGAATGAGGTGAGCTGAGTTTGCCAGGAATAATCTGTTCATGAAGCTATGTTTTAGGTATTTCCATGAGTGAAGATCTACTAAAAACTTTTTCTGAATAGTTGCATGTGGAATAAATGATATTAATCACTTTAATACTATGATTAGGCAAAAAATGGGACTCTGGTACTGTCCTTCTTACTTCTCACTTTCATCAGCCTCCAGTAAATAATATATACACTTTAGCCTCTCCCTCAGTAGAGGAAAGACAGAAGAGGAAAAAGGCAAGGGGTTGTTAGTACCCAAAGAGATTAGAGTATTTTGTACAGGACCTTCCTTAACCTCCATAACACCTGGTAGTTGTTAATTAGAAAATGGGACTTAAAACGAAGCTCATTTATTTGCCTCATATTATGACATGTGACCTATACAACCAATAAAACTATCAATATTTTAATATATTGTTAAAATGTTCTAATTTGTCAGGGTCTTTGTTTTTGTTGTTGTTATTGTTGTTGTTGATGATAAAGTATATGATCCAGACAGTAAAGCTTGGGCACTGTATTGACATTGTCTTCCTTCATCCTTCCTCTTCTGAAACTTAGAAAATAGCACCCTCTACTCCTATCTCTGCTCTTATTATGCTCTAACTTGCTAAGTAGATGAAGTTCATTTTTGAGATGGTCCTGAAGTAAGCGACCTACTCTTCTTGACCTCTCAGGGATTAGACCATCCCTTCCTTTCCCTCCCTTCTAGGGACTCAATCATCCCCTTACCCTCCTCTAACCTGAGATTCACACTGCCTTCTCCTGTAGTAGTATGTTCCTCTTAGAAGGACACTCTTTCTTCCTAATGCCTCTCTCCCCTTATATCACAAGGTCATGGACATTTACTCCTTTAAAAATCAATCGAGGTAAATCCTTTTAGTCCATTTTCCAGATGAGGGTGTTGAACTTCAAGAATTTCAATGATTGCCTGTGCCAGAAGAGCAGGATGAGAATGTCTGCTTGACTCCCGTTACACTGTGCTGCTCCCTCCATGCCTGAAATATTGGCTCTTCATGTGAATTTCAGTCAAAGAGATTGGATAATCTCTACATATACCATGCATTTTTGATAGACAAGGAAATGGCTCCCACAAATAAGTAGCAAAATTGTTCATATATATATTTATCTGAGGTGTTGATATTTAAAAATAATAAGCACTACTTTTTTAATTTTAAAAACAAAGTTTTTGTCTCTGAGTATTTTCTCAGTTAATAGATAATAAGCATTTCAAGTTTTGACATTAAGAAGGATGTCCTCATATGCAAAGAAGGTAAGAACCAGTGGCCTTTAGGATAGAATAAGAGCTTTCACTTCCTAATGTATCTTCTGGGATTCAACCTTTTCCTAGGTGTTAATTTAAATTCCAGTTATCTTACCCTTTCTCCCTCACACGTTAGATTTACTTCTAGTTCCTTGGAAAATGCTTCTGTTCTGCTCATTCACTACACCGCTTCCCTGCCCATCACTACTTTCTTCTAGAATGGATGGAGGAGGTGGATCGGTACCCTGCTGTTGAGCTCTGAAGGCCCTGTATGCACACCCCTTTCTACAGCAAGCCTCATGCTTTCATTATCTGTATATGTGATTGGTATCTCTCATTATATTAAAATTCCTTAAGAGCAGAGGACAGGTCTTATCCATGTCTTTGTCTTCAGGAGACTCAATAGATGCTTATTAACCTGAACTTCCCTAAATAACTTTTACTATTATAGACTCCCAAAACTACAAATCCAGAAATTAAAATGAAATCTTAATCTTTTAGACTGAAAACAAATTCCAGTTAAATACAAAGGTTAGAGAGATTGTGTTATCCCAGATATATTGTGGTGATAAAATATGTACAAAAAATAAAATTTATTATTTGAAATCATTTTTATATATTTTCCTGGCTCCTGACTAAAATGATATGAAGTTATTTTTATTTTTTAAAAAATTTTAATGTTTATTTATTTTTGAGAGAGAGAGACATAGAATGTGAGTAGGGGAGGGTCAGAGAGAGAGGGAGACACAGAATCAGATGCAAGCTCCAGGCTCTGAGCTGTCAGCACAGAGCCTGACACAGGACTCGAACCCATGAACCGTGAGATCATGACCTTAGCTGAAGTTGGTCGCTTAACCAATTGAGCCACCCAGGCGCCCCATGAAGTTATTTTAAAAAAACTGTAATGTTTATTTTGAGAGAGAGAATCCCATGCAGACTCCCTGCTGTTGGCACAGAGCCTAACACGGGGCTCAATCTCAAAAACCTGGGCCAAAATCAGAGCCAAATGCTTAACATACTGAGCCAGCCAGGTGCTCCTGTGTGAGGTTATTTTTAGTTGACAGTTGCTCAGGGTAGTCAAGTTAAAGATGCCTGTGGCTGTAGGGATGAAAATTACACAATGGCTCAACATCATGGATTTCACCTGGCATGATTTGGCTAACTCCACTGTTGAGAATCCACTCTAGAAGTTGATGCTGAGTTCCTGTATTAGCATTATTCCAGAGGGGACCAGACTGTTTCTTGGTGGCAGGTTGGTTTCACTGGACCTCTTCCATAATAGAAGGGGAAATGATCTGTTCTCGTTAGAAACGATAGTCATTCTGAGACTGGATTTCTCACTCCTGCATACAGTTTTCCTCTGTAGGTACCATTGTGAATGCTTTATTTGACATCTTAATATTCCATATAACATTGCTACTGTAATTGTTTTTTTATTGTGGCTGTAACACATTACTACATACTAAAGTCTCAAAACAACACATCACTTACCATTCTGAAGGCTATGAGAAGAGAATCTGTTACTTTGCCTTTTTCAACATCTATTGGCCTGTCTGCATTATTTGCCTTATGACTTTTTTTCTGTTTTTGAAGTGTACCACTCCAATCTCTTCTTCATTATATCACTTCTCCTCTCCTATACCAGTATATCCTTCTTATAAGGACACTTGTGATCACATCACTGGGACCCCAGAAAATCCAGGATAAGCACCCTATCTCAAGATCCATAACTTAATCACACAAGTAAAATTTCTTTTGCCATATAACATAACACATTGAGAAATTCCATGTGGGACGTACACATCTTGGGGTACCATATTCAGCCTACTATAGCTACCAGTGAATTTATGCCACAGGAGATAAAGTGTGTCACTGAGGCCTCATGAAATTCGTTGATCTTATGATATATTTCATCACCTAGAAACCCTCAGTCCTAAAGAACATGAGATGACCTTCTGAAGACTTAGTGACAGTACTTCCTAACAGATAACACCCTCCAAAGGTATGATGCTCTCCTAGAGGATGTGGCATATACTTTGAACCAGCCATCAAAATACGTTGTTTCAGTCATAACCAGAATAGACACTTGGAAATCAAGGGACAAAAGTATATCCAATGACCAGCCTAAATGATTTTGGTTTCTTTGTACTGGAAGATTAGCTAGTCCCTGGACATTTGAGGATCCTTATGTCACTGAGACGACAAGCAAAGCAGGGTCACTGATCTTGTTATTAAGGGAAAACAGGGTATTACTCCATAATGGAGACAGAGCAGGTTAGGTCTGGACCCCAGGGATTCTCCAGGGTGCTCCTCACTTCTTCTAAGTTCAGTAACACAGTTCATGGAAAACTACAGCAACCCAACAAAAAGGATGACTAAGAACTTTAAAAATTGAGATTCGAATTTCCCCCACCAGGTAAAGAATCTCAACCGGATGAGGTGCTGCTGGCGGTCAAAGGGAACCTGCAATGAGGAGAAGAGTGGATTACACTTATAACCATAGACTCAAGACCTGCTAACAACCATTTGTAGAAATGATGACTTGTGGCCATTACATACGATTTCTTTCTTAGATGTAATATTTGTATATATGAATCCATTCTTCATTTTTCTCCTCCTTTCCTACCCTATTTTATGTAAGAAGTGAGATGATGGCTAATATTACAATTTAGTATTTCTATTACAGGATATCCAGGATGAGAACATTCCTGTTTGTATGCAAAGTAAGCTTATTGTGTTAGGTAAGAGCACCATATTCTTGTGGTTGTTGTTGCGTGAAGTTTAAATAAGAGTGGAAGAGAAGTGACTGAAGACTGAGTAAGCAAAAGGTGGAGCATGGTGATTCTTTGGCTACTAAGTGGCAGCTTTATCCACACTCTTCAGTGCTCTCTTCTGTAAAACTGGCAAAAACGGCAGCCTGCAAACCATATTTCCCAGGTTCCCTTGACACATGAGGCTAAAAGATACAAAAAGGAGGTAAGAGGAAAGCCATTTTATTTTATTATTGATGGTACATCAAGAAATGGCAGCAGCGTCAGTAAGCGTGTCATCCTCTGAGTTCCCACTCAGCTCTGAGGTGTGGATGCCACCAGAAGCAGCAGCCAGGCCTTCAGCAGCAGCAGGATTATAAGCTCTGCATTCCTGCTCAACTACAGGGGGCAGTTTCAGTACCAGTAGTAGCACCTCTTCATACCTTGGCAAGAGCCAGCTAGGCTCTTGTCCAGGTTCAGTTGCACCTTCAAGTTTGTAGGTAACACTCTTCTCTCCTTTGTTCCTTCTGCCTTTCTAAGAACATTGTAGCTAATTCCCTACCTTTGATACTTCTTTTAAATAGAGTAGTCTCTGGGCATGACATTAACTGATACAGATATGGACCTACGATTTATAAAAAAAGTTTCCAAAGTTGTCAGCTCTTTCTAGTCACTATTTCCTACCCTAAGCTGGAGTTAGGTTATTGTTTGGGAAACTAGGCCTATTGTCTGAGACAGTAAACAGTGTGGCATGGCTGACGAGGATTGGCTAGTCAAGATACTGGTGCAGGCTAAGGGTGAAGAATCAGGATCCTATCCAGAGATGAAGCTGTTGTATTGATGGATCTAAGAACAGAACTACCACTCACTTACCTTATTGCCCCTGCTGAATCAGAATCTTTTTTTTTTAAGATAATTTATTTTTGAGAGAGTGAAGGAGAGAGAGTGTGTGCACATGGGGAAGGGGCAGAGAGAGAGGGACACAGAGGATCCGAAAGAAGGAGGCTCCGTGCTGTCAGTGCAGAGCCCAGTGCAGGACTCGAACTCATAAACTGTAAGATCATGACCTGAGCCCAATTTGGATGTTTAACCAACTGAGACACCCAAGTGCCCCTGAATCAGAGTCTTTTGAAGGCAGGGGGATAAAACACCAAAGACTATGCTGACTCTATGAGCCAGTAAAGGGAAGATGCTGGTGTGGGGAAGGAAGAAGTATAGAGGAGATTTTGCCTTCCCCTCATCCAAAGAGCCTCTACCCCTGTTTTTTCCTCTGACAGCTACTGCTAATGGGTAGCCTCTTGTGAGTCCAAAGGCGTAAGTGCCCAGATACAGCTCCCCTAGGCTCCATAAGAATGCTGCTGATCACGAGCATAATCAAGCAAAATGTTCTGAGCCTGGAGGATTCCTGGTTGAGCTACTTCCTCTGCTCAATAGATAAAATTTTGGACATCCTCAGACAGGAGAAAGGGCCACTGTCCATGGAACAAGAAAGGAGACAAGGTCGAGGGACAGAGGATTGATGCCACTTGGCCCCTAGCCTTCTCTGTGGACAGCAGTGAGAACAAGGCTTCTTACAGGTCAGAGGAGAGAAACATGGAAGGCATGATACCTAAGGATCAGGGCAAGTTGTCTGCAAGGAAAAGATTATCACTGTTCTCGAAGATTATGCCTATGCTGGATTTCTCACTTGTTTCATGCTCTTACAACCCACATTCTCCCAAATCCTGCCGCAGCATAAATGATGCCCTTACTTCTCCCGTTTCTCTGTTCCTCTGATCTTGCCTTCACCTGTTTTTGCCATAGTTAGAGTTCTCTTGCAAGACACTGAAGCATATCATCTCCATTCATTATGTCTTTAAGAACTAAAAGGGGTATTTTGCCCACTTAACTAGGAAGGAGGCTTAGTAATTATGATTTTGGAAAGCTAGACAGTTTTGCTTTCAGACATTCATATAGTCAATGGCCAGAGGTTACTTACCTGACATAAAGTACTTTTAATCAAACATAAATAAAAGCACTTTCAATCAATCAAACTGGTATCAGTTATGTAAGTTGTAAAAGAGAGAAGAGGTAAAATTTGTTCTATTTTAAGGAATTTGTGTGAAATACTCTGAGTGTCACTGGCAGGCAGAGACAAAGGCTGGGACAGAGAGCAAGGCTCCCTAACACTCAGGCAGCACTTGATTTCTCCACACTGTGTTGTCTGACGTGAGGTTTCTCTTAGAACCCAGAAAACCTGTAAGCAAAGACTTGGTGCTCTTTATGATGCCCAGCGTAGCCCTGATGCCAGCCAATGAGGTTATGTGTAATTTTCCATGCATCCTTTCAGAATGAAGTAGATTTCAGGGGTCACTTGTTTTTCATTCCCTGAAAAAGAAAACAAAGGGTTGAACAACAGATACAAACATCTGCCTCTATCTTCCTGGACTTTTGATTTCTATTCTTTGACCCTCACCCAATCACCACTTGTCTAATTCATCTTCAGAACGAAGGAGAAGAGAGGTGTGTATACTTCAGTTTTTCCTCCTGACCCCTCTACATTCCTGAAACCTGTTAAAATTACTTCAAGATAATTGAAATTAGTTTCAAGTGGAGGAGGTTTGCTAGGATCAACTGTTCTCCTTGAACTGGGAAAAAACACTTTATGTGTGAGCGAAGGAAAACCACCAATGTAAGCGGTTTTCAGAAAAAGACTAGCCAGAAAGTGTATGGGAAGGTACAAAGCAAAACCAAGTTAAACGTTAGGGTAGGATTTCCCAGGGCTCAGATCACACCCATATGATATCCGTATCAAGACCATTTTTAGTGTTTCGCTCCCTGCATCCCAACTACACTCTCCAATTTCCTTTGCTGAGTCTCAGGTTAGCTTAGGTACTCACCTGACCCAGTTTGTAAATCTTATCTTACCTACTTAATCTTCTGTTTTCCCAACATTTCTGGCTCGGTGTATGATTGCCCCAGGCAGGCCAGGTTTAAGACATGTCCATCTGTCTTCAGAACAGCTTAATTTAAATAGGCACATCCTCCTTGCTGCAAACAAGATGATTCTTTTAATTGATATTTCAGGAAAACTGGAATATAGTTACTTCCCCTAAGAAAGAGCACTGCATTTCTTAAAGCCACTGGGAAAGAATGGTTGATGAACCAAGATTTGCAATTCACCACACATAACCAAAGGGGCCGACATTCAGTGTGTGCTGTGTCCTCCGTATGTAGTCAATGGAAAATATTGTTTCTAGCTTCTTTTGGAAAATATATTTGATTGAAATAAGACAGAGCTATTTAAGTGGTCTCCTATATTTTGAAAACATGTTTTAAAACATGACACACAAATAGGTCAATTTTTAATATAAAAACTGGTATTTGAGGAGCCCTTGGGTGGCTTAGTCCGTTGAATGTCTGACTCCTGATTTGGGCTCAGGTCATGATCTCGGGGTAATGGGATCATGCCACACATCAGGTTCTGCACTGAGCATGGAACCTGCTTAAGATTTTCTTTTTCCCAGGGCACCTGGGTGGTTCAGTCGGTTAAGTGTCTGACTTCTGCTCAGGTCATGATTTTGCAGTCTTGGGTTCAAGCCCTTTGTCAGGCTCTGTGCTGACAGCTCAGAGCCTGGAGCTTGCTTAAGATTCTCTTTCTGCCCCTCTCCTGGTCACACCCTGTCTCTCTCTCAAAATTAATAAACATTAAACAAAATTTTTGGAAAGATTTTGTTGAGGTTGCCTGGGTGGCTCAGTCGGTTGAGCATCTATTTGGCTTCGGCTCAGGTCATGATCTTGCAGTTCATGGGTTTGAGCCCCATGTCAGGCTCTGTGCTGACAGCTAGCTCAGAGTCTGGAGCCTGTCTTCAGATTTTGTGTCTCCCTCTCTCTCTGACCCTCTTCTGCTCACGTGGTCTCTCTCTCCCAAAAATAAATAAAACATTAAAAAAAAAGACTCTGTCTCCCTCTCTTTCTGCACCTCACCTGCTCACTCTCCCTCTAAAAAACAAAACAAAACAAACTGGTATTTTAAAAGGTCATTAGACAAATACAAAATTACCAACTTTCAGCACTTATACCAAGGATGATCCATATACTGAAACATCTGAGAAGTTTTGAAATTAGAAATACTGATTCTCAGGCCTAAAAGACTATTGTAAAACTGGACAGAAGATTCTGACTAAAAGATTTCTTTCCACAGCTTGGTGTAGTGTGTTCTGTATGATTTTCTGGATTCTGCAGTAAACCTGCCCATGGTACATTTGTATTTACCACATTTCATTACCTTGACTATCTGATGAATCTTGTTCTCACAGTCCTTTTCATTGGTCGGGGGGAGGGGGCTTTCTCAAAGCCTAATTTCAGGGAACTCTCTCCCACTCCAGAGAACATACTCCTGATGCTCTTTACTGTACCATAGTTGAGATACTTCCTATTATCAAGGATGGGCAGAGCATCACATCAGTACCCAAACAGTGAGATTTGTCAGAAGGGAGGATGGAAAAGGCAGAGTCAGGCTTTTAAAAAACTCTTCCAAAAGCTGGCTCTATAGGGTCTTTAAATTGTACTTCCTTGAGGAATAATTACATCATAAAATTGGTCAACAGTGAATATTGTTACCAGACCAGGTACATGGCTAAGAAAATCCCCCAGCCATTCAGCTCAACTGGGCCCTCCTGTCGTGTGAGAGCCATGGTCGCAGGACCGCAGGAGTCCCAGGGAAGATACGGAGCTTATGTTTCATTTCCTTCCTCTTGTAGCTCCTGCTTTACTCATTTGCTCTAAACTAAGTGTGCATTTTCTTTTTCCAGTCCCTTACTGGCTGGCTTTATCATTTTGTGAAAGTTGCTAAATTAGAGGAAAGAAACTCTAAAGGAGAGGGAAGGCCCTGTTCATTCCAGAGCCTTCAAAGGCAAAGAAAAGAAATCTCTCCTGATAATACCAAAACCTGGACTGATTTTAGCAAGATAGTCACAGATAAAGCTTCTAAGCACCTCCATATTTAATATTAGCCCAGTGTTTGGGCAGAGGAGGGGACAGTAGATGCCTGTAGGGGCACCTACTGATTAAACATTTTGTAATTTCAGTGTAGATGGAGTATATCCCTGAGCACAACCAAGAAGTCTGATAGACATTCTTGGGGAAATAGGAACTCCACTAGGGGCACAGAGTCAAATCTAGATAGTTTACTAGTGATTGAGTTGGGAATAGTGTTTACATTGCATCTCAAAACTTAAGACATGAGCTAGAATAGTAGGGGCCAAAGAAAAGGAAAGAAAGGGCAAGGAATATTTTGTCGTGTCATGATAGAAATTAAGTGAGTTATAAAAGTTCAGATACAGAGATGTATTATGAAATGTTAGTTTTCTAAGAGAGGAAGAACAAAAGGAAATGAAGCTTAAACATGTTTTCCGTGTTCGCTTCTCAGGGATTCTTCTTAATTCAGGAAGCCTATTCAGGGCAGCTCTTTGGAGGGGGACGTTTGATTGATCTAGAAGGACTGCTGGGAGGCAGAGGCCCTGAGGATTGTTATAAATCATCTTCCGGGAGAATCCTTAACTCCAGCCTCAGGTGCAAGGGAGGTGTCAAGTGGTTTCATTGTTAAGACTGAGAGGAAAAAAGGTAACCACTAACTGCAACTGATTCTAGGAATTCAGCCTGAATTTTAGGTGTGTGTTGTTTGTTTTGTTTTATATTTTATGTATTTTATGTCAGTTGCCTGACACATAGTAAGTGCTTCCAGAATTAACGAAGAAATAACTAGCAGGGAGTGCCTGGCTGGCTCAGTTGGTAGAGCATGCGACTCTTGATCTAGGGATTGTGCGGTCCAGCTCTGTGGTGGGTGTAGAGGCGTCGTTTAGCAAAAGAGAAAGAAAAAAGGGAAAAAAAAGAAAGAAAGAGAGAGAAAGAAAGGAAGGAAGGAAAGAGAAAGAGAGAGAGAGAGAGAGAAAGAACTAGAAGATTCATTCCTTGAAGGAAGACCAAAGACATTAGCAGAGAGGAGCATAGAAATGAGTGTCCCATTGGACTCAAGTCCCTCCATCCGCCCTGGTTTCTCACATTGGCTGTGGGCCCTACAGACAGCACCCAGCTGGCTTTATGAGGCTTCTCCTTTCCTTGTTCTCTTAGGCCAACCTATATCATATCCCTACTGCAAACGAAGGGCAGAAATAACAGAGTGAAATGGTCTGAAACAAAACCCAGCCTTCTGTTACTGCTCCATGACTCCATCCATGCTGAGACTAAGCGCTGTGGGAGAATTGGGAGTCTGCACTGGAGGCACACAGAAAACTACCTTTGTGCTGATTCTCCTTGAGTTGATTTGTTGCCCACACTAGGCTGTGACCTACAGGAACTATCCAGGAATTGAGACCCTTAGAAGGGATAATAGAACAGGGACCCTAGAGAGCTCATATATTTGCATGTGACAGAAGATAAAGTCCTCTTTCCAGAATTTTTTTTTTAACTGGGCCTACAAAGGCCTTTCTTAGCTGTTGGGGAATACGAAAAAGCTGCATGAAACCATCCTTGATTGGCATCTTCTCAGGACTCTGTGTCCTCCTTTTCCATGAAGCTAAAGCAAAGGAGACTCTGGGACATGAAAGTGATCCTTTTCTTGTCCCTCATTGTTCACTAGGGGGCCACGCTTCAGCCAGAGTGAAGTACTCTGGGAGGATGCAGAATAGTTTAGTATACAGAATAGGAATTTTCATTTCTCCTACATTCAGTTAATCCCTTCCCATCACTTTATTAAAACGTTTCCATGGTTTTCATTGGAAAAGGCTATGCATTCATTCTAGGGACTTAAATCTAGCCCATCAGGGAGGAAGGGGTAGAATTAAATGATCTTAAGTGTCCCTGTCTAACTATGGAGATTGACTTGTCATGGCTACCCACAGCACTGTAAAGAAACCTGAATGACAATCTGGCAACTACAATGATGGGGTATAAGACTCAGACTCTGAGGCGACAGAGATGACAATTGCTTTCTTTTAACTGAGCAATAGAAAACCTGCACATCTATAGCTTCTTAAACTATTTTTCACAGACTGGGTCTCTCATGCTAAGAACTGGTCATGGGGACCCTTCCTAGACAGATCTGACAGGCTCGGCAGAGGTTGCAGGAAGCAATCCCTTCCTCTGATGTCTCCTGACAGCCTTTCTCTTCCATTAAGGATGACTGTAGAGTAGACAAGAGTCTCAAGGAATAAGGACATGACCTGAGGCACAGAATCCTGTTCCTTCTTGCCAGTCTCCTCTACATCTCAGGGCTGGAGACAATGGGGAAAGAGTCCTTGGGAAAGTAGGGAGCACAACAGAAGATGCAATGTGAAACTTTATTCCTCCCGATTCTGTATTGCTGAATATGTTCCCAAAGTTGACCACCCCCAATTCTTTGGTATTAAACAGAGCATACCACACAGTTCACTGATCTACAACTCGATGGTATTCTTCTAGAGGTATAATCTATTCAAACTTATAACAAATAAACTTCTCAGCCCTGAAGGTCAAATTTTGAGAGGTGCTGTTGTGAAGGAGAGTCACTCAATATGCAATGGAAGGATTTTATATCTAATAAAGTCTGGAGGAACAAGGTAGATGGTTTCTAAACAGTATTCCCTGGAGAAGGGGCTTCAAATACTCAATTCTCACGTAAAGTCCTAACATTAGTGCTGTGAAAGACTTGCTGAGAATTTTATAGGAACTTCTCAACACAAGAGTAAAACATACAGTTCAATTACTATGGGATGAAAGTGTCCTTTTTAGAAATGACACTAGGAATTTTAAGCACTCATGGATCAGAGTTGTATCTACTGGAAAGGCAACATGAAGCTACCCCTCCAAGGCTGTCTCTTGTCCTGAAGTGTAAGTCATGAAGACCCCTCCCACAGAGCTCTGAAGGGTTAAGAGCTCTCACACTCTTCACCCTTCAGTACTTTGATTTGTGATATTAGGTTTTGGACTACACAAACCCCGTTGTTTCTTGACTAGTCAGCCAACTCTCCAATTGGGAGTATTGAAGGAAGACTAGGAGACTGTAGGAGGGAAAAGGGATTTGTTCTATTTCATTTGCATCCTGTGTACTTGAATTCCTATGAGCAGCACTCCAGCAACACTGGGAGGAAGGCAAGGGGGAGGGGAGAGGAGAAGGATAGAAGGAATCAGAGGAACAAGACGGGGAGGACAAAGAGAAAACTTACAGAGATAAGTTCCAAACATCATGTTCTTTCCCCTAAATAGTTCTGTGCATATTTCCTAAAAATAAAAACAATTTTCTTCATAACAAGAGTTCAATTATCAGAATCAGGAAATTAACGTTAATATAATTCTCTCTAATCTATATACCTCATTCAGATATTGCCAGTTATTCCATTAATGTTCTTTATGGCAAATTGCTTTATTTTGTTTTGGTTCCCCTGGATCCAGCGCAAGATTCCACAGCATTTAGTAATTATGTCTCTGGTCTCCTTTAATCTAGGTTTTCTCAGTTCTATTACTTTGTCTATTATCTTGACATTTTTTTTAATATAACACAATTTATTTTTTTAACATATGCAATTATTTTCCATCATTTACAATACAGTAGTTACAATGACACTCCGAACAGAAAAACAAAGTAAAAAATCAAAACCCCAACTTCTATTTCATGTAATTAGACTTATACGGAAATTAGAAGGTTAAGTAACAACTAGTTAATCACCTAATTTCACAGCTATCTGAAGTGTCAATCGTTATACAGCAGCTTATCTATGATACATCCAAGATAAATGATACAATTTATTACTTACCCATAATACCTTGACATTTTTTAAAGAGGGCAAGTCAGTTACTATGTAGAATGTCTCAATTTGGGTTTGTCAGCTGTTTTATCATGGGTTAGCATTGATAAATAATGTATTTGGGCAGAAATACCTTCAGAAATGATGCTGTGTACTTTTCAGTGCATCATGTTAAAGAGGCACATAATTTCTATTTGTCCTCCTCTTGGGGCTTTTAACTGTAATTACTTGATTAAGGAGATGAGAATCAGCTTAGCTTTCTTCACTGCAAAGTTACAGTTTTTCCTTCTGTGATTAATAGGGATCTTGTGGGGAGATAGTTTGAGACTCTGTAAATATGCTCTTCCTCATCAAACTTCCACTTATTAGTTTTAGGGTCCATTGATGGCTCCTGCCTAAACATACTGTTATGAGGTTGGCTAAATGATGACTTGCCAAATGATGGGTTGATCATTCCTTTTATATTTATTAGTTGACATTCTACTGTAAGAAAGAGCTTTCCCTTTTCCCCCTTTATTCCACTTTATTTATTTGTTTATAACAGTGTGGACTCATGCATTGCAGTTTTATTCTATGGATATATTTTATTACTGCTGTTATTCATGTTTATGCTCTAACTTCCCATATTTTGCTAATGGCAGTCCTTTTAAATTATCTCCTTCGACTTTTGAAGTGTCCTGTCCTTCTCTGAGAACTTCATTACTTTCTGATATAGCAAGATGTTCCAGGCTTATCTTGTACTGGACTGCTCCAGCCCCAGAATCAGCCACTTCCTCAAGGATACCTGGCTTCTTTTCTTTTAATGAAGCATGATATTTAGAAACCATGATCTGGATACTGGTGTGTCATTGCTGCTAGGCCCTCAGTGGACAGAGCTACTGTATTTCTCTCTCTCTCTCTCTCTCTCTCTCTCTCTCTCTCTCTGTCTCTCTCTCTCTCTTTCTCCCCCACTCCCTGTCTTACTACCAATTTGTAGTCACACAAACAATCTATAAGAGTGTCTGTTTCACCACAGCTTCTTCATCAGAAACTGTTTTTGTAATAACTGATTTTTTTTTAGGTAGTCTCCACACCATCATGGGGCTTGAACTCATGACCCTAAGATCAAGACCTGAACTGAGATCAAGAGTTGGATGCTTAACCAACTGAGCCACCCAGGCATCCCTATAATAATCTGATTTTATAAGACAGTTTCCAATGGTCTGTTCTGGTCATAAAGGCCAAACTCACACAAATCTAGGAAGTGGCAGTGGTCACTATGCCACTTAAAAGTGTATATTGTGAGGGCACCTGGCTAAGTCAGTAGCATGTGACTCTTTATCTTGAGATTGTGAGTTTAAGCCCCATGTTGGGTATAGAGATTACTTAAAAGTAAAATCTTTAAGAAAATATGTATGCTGTGTCCTAACCTTGTAAGCATAGGGGTTAGATGTCTTCACACTCCTTTCAGTGTGACCATCTATAACTCAAGTTCTGCCTACAGCTTTCAGTACAAGACAGGATAGGTATTTCCCAGTAATCTCAGTCTACCTACATCTTTATATATGGAAGACAAAAGAAGGGCCAACATAAATCAGGGCACAAATTATAGGAGGTTTATGAAGCCCTATCTGAAAGGTTTTCTCTGATCTTAAAGTTGGATTATTAAGACTCCCACTAATTCTGGAGTCCACAGGAGCACCTCAGTGAAAAAAAATCCCCTGTTTTGGCTTTAAAGGTTACACATAAAGACAAAGATAATTAAGAGTAAAACGGAATATTGTGGAGATGAGTAAGTGAAATAAAGCAAAGGGTTCTATTACTCCTTTTTGCCTGCCCTCAATTCTAAAATTCTTGGCCATAGTACAGAGTGTCTAAAAGGAGATTTTGGGGGGCGCCTGGGTGGCTCAGTTGGTTGAGTGGCCGACTTCGGCTCAGGTCATGATCTCACAGTTCGTGGGTTTGAGTCCTGCATCAGGCTCTGTGCTGACAGCTCAGAGCCTGGAGCCTGCTTCCGATTCTGTGTATCCCTCTCTCTCTAGCTCTCCCTCACTCATGATCTGCCTCTCTCAGTCTCTCAAAAATAAATAAATGTTAAAAATTTTTTTTAAAAATTAAAAAAAAATAAAAGGAGATTGGGATGCCTGGGTGGCTCAGTTGGTTAAGCGTCTAACTTCAGCTTAGGTCATGCTCTCTCAGTTCAAGGGTTTGAGCCCTGTGTCAGGCTCTGCGCTGACAGCTCAGAGCCTAGAGCCTATTTCAGAGTCTCTGTCTGTCTGTCTCTGCCTATCCCCTACTCACTGTCTCTCTCTCAAAAATAAGTAAGCATTAAAAAAATTAAAAGGAGAAATAGGATAAAAGACTTAACATGAAGTTCTATTTCACTTGATTCTGCCATGGCAAATTTGCTCACCAGAGTGTATGTGTGAAAACCGATCCTAGACTGTTCAGTGGCATAAGACACAGGAGAGATCCACAGCTGCCTCATAGTTCATATGAGGTCTTGCCAGAAGACATGACTGAAAAGATCCTGGTCTTTCTGGTTAGACTGAACAAGTTCTGGGGATGATCCTGGGCAGAATGAAATTCCCTGTTCCATTGATGAATTTCTAATCAAGCCAAGACTGGAGGAAGAGTTAAGCAAGATGTGTTTCACTGAAGACTGTTTTTCACTGGAACGGGAAAGGTACAATTCTGGTTTCCAACTGTAGCTTCCATGCACAACTATGAAGATTGAGGGTCTTGCAGGGGTCTTGATAACAGTCTTGGAGTTACTTCTCTTTTGAGAGGTGAAGGTGGAGGGGAAATGCCCTCACTAGGAGGACCCTGGGAGTGTTGGTGACTCATCACTCAAAACTGTCTTGAAAGAAAAGGAGAGAAACAGTATCAGTGCTCCACTTGAATTTTGGTCTCCAAGACCAAGCTCTGGACTAAGAAATTGTCATATCCTGTGCTTGGAATTGTCAGTCTCACCATTTTCATTTTCTCATCCTCCATTTTATACATGAATCTGACCTGAGAATAGGGTGCAGAATGGAAGAAGGAATGGAAAAGGATTGAGGACATTGAATGAAGCAAATAATTATTTGATCTATCATATCATATATTTAATGCTTATTTATTTATTTTAAGAGAGAGTCATAGAGGAAGAGAGAGAGCCTCCCAAGCAGGCTTCACTCTCAGCTTAAGCCCAGCCTGGAGCTTAATCTCATGAATTATGAGATCATGACCTAAGCCAAAATCAGGAGTTCAGTGCTTAAATGACTGAGCCACCTAGGCACTCCTGTTTGGTGATGTATTAAATAAAACTTAGATTAAAGAAATTTAGGGAGCCCAGGAGATATTTGTAGCCAAAGTATGAAGATTTTTATTCTTGGTCTCATATCATCTGCTTCTAAAATCCTGATTATAAAGAGTTACCCAGGTTGATCTGAGGAATCAAGGCTCAGAAACTAAGTTTAATACTGATTCCAACCTTTGGTTTAAGAAATAGAAAATATTGTCATGATGACCTAAAAATAGCCAGGGCTTTGACTTTGTCTAATGTAGAATGGGCATAAAATATTCTTTCTAGTGTAGTATGCCATACTGAGGTCTGGGACATGAAGACTTCTCCTTCAGGGAAGATATATGAAGCAAACCTATACTTCTTCTGTAATGTATTCATACAAATCTCTGCATAAAGTCAGACCTAGGTCATTTTCCAGAAAATTCTGGTAAATTAGGATATTTCAAGACATAAAACACTTTACTCTTCCTCTTTGACATCCTCATACTGTTAGGTCATAGGGCCCAAACAAAAATGGCAGGAAAAATGGAGAAAATATTAGGAGCCTCATCCCTTCTGATTCACAGTAGGTGTTTTAATCCCAGTAATTAGGTATTAAAAGCAAGAAGTCATTAGTCATTCCACTGTGTCAAAAGAAAGCATAAAGCTCTATTCTCAGTTATGAAGGCTAGACAAATCTTAAGAGTTACAGAGGAATTTCTCGGAAGCTCAATATGCCACATCTCATTTTGCTCTTCTATTTAAAAATTGTCCCATGTTAAAAGGCAGTTTATAGTTTATTGGGAATCTAGGCAAAATAATCATGAAGCAGTGTGATCTGTTCCTCCTTTCAGAGTCTTCAGTTACTCAGTGACTATAGATAAAATAGAGAAGGCTTGGAAAATTGAGCCATTTGGAGATATAGAAAGGACATTTTTCTCACTCACTGTTAATTTTCTCCTTATATAATGACTTTTAAAGCCTCATCCCAGACAATACAGTAGCCTGAGAGGGGATGTTAAATTCATTCTTCATGGCATTCTTACACATAAGCCCTTTCACCACATATGAGGATGGTCTAACAATAGGCAGTCTTGAATTCTACCACTGATACTCTGTTCTCATACTGAAAGCCAAATACCCAAAACTCAGGGAAAGGGTCTGGCCCAATTTTTCATAATATTAATGTAAAATCTAAGTCTGCCTAGAGTTGGGATGATGTAAGTGTCCCCCACAGGGACCTCTGAGGTGTAAAATCCATTGACTGTCTGCATTGCCCAGAAGTAGCTATTATTACTCTGTAAGGAACTGTGGACACGTTGTGTTAGGCTTTCTAAGAGGAGCTTCCATTTGAAGGGCCACTAGAGAACTGGGGCCCAAAGAATTCAGTTATGTTGAACACAAGGAAAGGCACGAAGTCCTTTCTCTAGGCTTGATTTCTTGTTTTGACTCTGGGCTGTGAAGGCCTCAACCAGACAACATTAGACAAATGAAGAGAAACTGACGGAGCAAAACTTCTCTTCTTCCTGCTCCTTCAAAAGTTCTTTTTAATAAAGGCAAACAGTGAAATTCATAGATGGTTTGGGCCTGAGCAACTTCTGTGAGTAAGAGTGTGTATTTTTCTACCCCTGTTGTAATGCACTCGAATGTGGAGGCCAGGACGCCTGGTGCTGCTCTGCATGTCTGTAGCCCACTCTCAGTTTACCTGACTGCAAGCAAGAGGCGAGGGATTGAAGACGAAACCTAAAAGTACCTACTTGTTGTACAATCAAGATATCCTGAACTCTGAGTTGCCTGGGTGAATGTTTAAACCCTGACCTACTCACCCTGAAACGTCACATTCCCACCAAATAGACGTCCTCAGCCTTCCACATCTTCTGTTTCAGTGTCTTCCTGTAAGTCCCCGAGAAGATTATTATACGAGCTCACGAATCAGTGCCGCAGCTGCAGTCTTGTTTCTCATGACCAGGTTTCATTGGTGTCATGAAACATACAGGCCGTGCTGCTTCTGGATGCTTCCAACATGTGGCCGTCTGTGGTCCCCACCGCTCTCTGCACAAGTCCTCATCTCCTCCATGGTGTGTTGGTAGGCCACTTAAGCCTCCCTGCCGATGCCCTGGATCCTCATCAGGCACATAGCCTTAGCGGTCCCTTTCAAAGGAGAATTCACACGCGCCTCTGCCCTATGCCCTTTTTAGAAAGAAGAAAGTGCCTTTCTCTCCATGTAAAGCTTTTACTGTGGATAGAACAATTCTCTCCGCCTTCTTTTTAGAAGATTTGGCAAAGCAAGACTGCTTGGGCCCCAGGGTATGGAAGTGTTGAGTAGGATGGACCTTTCAGTTTCCACGCAGAGCACAGAAGAGCTGACACCTCCCCCACTCTGTCCCCCAGTGTGACTGCCTCCAGACGGATGTAAGGCCCAGCGCCACGTTCCACCTGCAAACATTGCTTCCATCCATTCTCCTTTTATAACTTGTACTTTTAGTTATTTATCTCTCTGCCATAAATATAGTTGGAAAATGGGAGGATTTGGTGAGAGATGCAGACACTGTATGAAACGAGAACCCCCAAACTTAACTTTGCCAGGAGGAAGCAGTGAGCAGGAACAAGACATCTCGAAGATTTCCTTCAAAGGTTTTGTTGTCCTTGGCATGTTGGGACCCGGTCGATAAGGTTAAAAAATAATATGGCAAGACCAAGAAGGGCTAGGGGAAAGGGTATGAAATTCCATTTCTTTGACTTCAGTTTCAGATCACTGTGCCCTTAACATCCTGTGTGAGGTCTCTCCCAGGAACAAGAGAAAAGATTAATATTCATTTCATCTGTTGATTCAGGTGGTACAAGGCCTGTCTAGTATGACCTACAAAATATCCCCCAGAAGCATAGTTTATTCAGGGTCATAAAGATTAATCCTGTGCATAAATTTGTATCTCCAGGCTTGAAGTTCAAATGAGACCGTATAAGTAAAACCTCTCTTGTCCTCTCCTTTGTATTTCACCTACAAGTATCTAGCTTTTCAAATGCTCTTTGGGCCAGTTTTCACATCTTACAGGCCCTCTGATTAATTAGTTAATTAAAATAAAATCATTGATGTGTACATTTTGCATTTGCCTGCGGGTCCCGATTTTATCATATTGAAAGTTATACTTCAACAACAGTTCAGCGTTTTACAGATTTATTTGAGAGATGGTTTGGGGTTTTGTTAAGGACTGAGAAATTTATTGTAAGGAGAAAAGGATGCTGAGAAAAGTGAAGGGATTCAGAATTAAGATAAAAGAAAAGAGGCCTAAAAGGGTTAAAAGGAGGAAAGTAGCTTTGCTGACACCGAGCTCCCCACTTCTGGGTTTGACCTTGCCTTCCCTGCATCACCTCCATTCAGAATCAAACCCACTTTCCGTAGTGAGTCTCTGGCTCCTCAGCCTTGAAAGGCCCCTCAGCTTGTGCCCATGGCTGGAGCTAAGGGCACGTGAAGCAAGAGTGCCTCAGGAGGCAGTGGGCAGACACAGACGTCTCCCAGATTTCCTCCTCCCAAGGTTTTGTTGTCCTTGGCGTAGGAGTTGGGGGGAAGCCACAGAGCTCACATTCCTTCACTGTGCATTTTTCTAACGTGGAAGTGTTAGCAAGCTCCAGGCTCCCAATTTCACACTTCAGATCAACTGTAGGAAACAAATCGAATAGTAATAAAATGTAAATACAAGATGTAAATATTTAAAGAAAGTTGGCTCATAAATATGAGACAGACCATGCAGTCTGTAAGCTCCATTCGTAGCCAGCGCTTTTTTTCCTTTCCAGTCCCTCTGCACCTGGCATACCTGTCAGAGGAAAATAAGCACTCAGCTGTTTGAGGTATCTCAAAGATAATTTAGGGCACTTGAGGTAGGAGGGACATTTGTTTTTTTAAATTTAGAGTCTGAAAGGAAATGTTTGGGTTTGTAAAGGCTTTCATAAGAAAGGTTCAGAGGTGGGAGTGGGCATAATAGAATAGCTAGAAGTCACAGAGACCCATCTATAAGCCAGGAGTGTGCTAAGGTTAAACATAATTCATTTAGATGTCCGTTTAGTAGGCAAAGGCAATTTCTCATCTGGCTTCATAGATAAGGACATTGAGGGCTAGAGAAGATATGGTTACAGGATCTCACAGTTAGAAGGTAGCAGACTTGGGATTGTAACCCGGGAAGAAGCCAAAGTAGTTGTGGGAGAGAATATGGTTTCGATGTTCAGGAGGTTCGGAGCAGAGGAAGGTCATTTCTTTTTTTCTTTTCTTTTCTTTTCTTTTATTATTGAGAGAGAGATAGAGAGATTGAGTATCTTAAGTGGGCTGCATACTTAGTGAAGAGCCTGACGTTGGGCTCAAACTCACAACACTGGGATCATGACCTAAGTGGAAATCAAGAGTCAGATGCTTAACTGGCAGAGCCACCGAGGCGCCCCAAGGAAGGCTATCTCTTGATGGCAGTCCACTCTCCAGACTTGGGGATTTTCTGAATAGAAGGCGCGGTATTCTTCCAGACCTCATTTATCTTTCTCAGCCAACTTGCTTCCATCACCATGAGCTTACTGGTGACTTGCCCATTGCATCTGTCAGTTGTGAATGCCTCATTCTCCAGAGCACTAGGCCTGGGGAGGGAGGGAGGAGAGGCCCCTGAATATGGGGGCACTTAGAACCCCTTCACGTTTCCCCACGCTTTCCCAGAGTCAGAGTCCTGAGGCCTCTCCTTCCTACAGAAGGTAAAAACTAAACCTTGCCAGTGTACTCTTTGAAATGGAAGAGTTGACTGTCTACTCAGCAGTGGTCTTGGTACCCTCCTCTCCCTCAGCCCCAGGTACTATGCTGAGTACCAGCATTAAGTCAAAAGTGAGTCTGCCAGCAAGTCCTCACAGTGTCGCCTATAAAGTGTATTCTCTCAAAATAGTCCAATTTTCTCATATCCACTGCTGCCACCCTCATGTAACCAGTATCACCTGCAGCCTAGATGTCGGTGGCATCCTAATGGCATCCACTTTTGCCCCCTACCAGGTCCTTCCCCACAATGCTTTAAACCAAATTTAAACTCTTCAATAGTTCTTCACCTCATTTATAGTAAAAAAATTTACCTGACATTGGGCTGTGCAATTTGGTTCCTGTCCACCTTCCCGACTTCTCCTCTTGCTACTTTCTGCCATGCTCACCATTTCCAGCTCTACTGACTTTCAGCAGTATTTCTTATTCCTGACTTTCTTTCTCCTCGGAGCTCATCCTTCCATGTGAACCTCTCTTTTCTCAGCTCCCACATGACTGCCATAACCCATATCTCATTTCTCAGTTTAAATGCCGCCTCCATGCTGAGTCATTCCCACTCTCCCCACCCCCATTCCTTATCTTCCTCTCAGTGGTTCATTGCTTCATAGCACTTGTGAAAATTTGCTATTATTTTTGTGGTTTGTTTTCTTGTTCTTTGGCCGCTCCACCTGCTAGACTCCAAGCTCCACCATGACAGTTCACTCTAGGATGCATGTGCTGATTGTGTTGTGTACCTCATGTTCTCCATGCCTGGAACTGTGTGTGTAAGAAGTTTTGAGTTACTAAGCACCGTAAGAATTACGAGAATTATGGTGCCTCCTATAGACAGCTAAAAACAAAGACTGTACCAAAATTAAAATGAAACTTGCATATATTCTGAAATCAAACCCACTTATTTGTAGATTTTTTGATTGCAAAATTCTGGAAAAGGTCACTGAAATGGAACATTTCTCATTTCTTTGGTGTCTCTGATTTGCTGATACCCTAAGCCCATGTGTTGTCGGCCATGGGGTAATATACAGCTGCCCAGGACCTGAAAGGGAAAAACGATTTCATGTTTCAATATCAGAGCAAAGGTTTGTGTTATCATATAAATCTTATTTAATAAATCTGTAATGGAGCATGGGCACTGTTAGCATGACACCTCTTTTTCTTCTGTAAGAACAGTTAACCTTTTGGCCTCTCTTCTTTTCCTTCACATCCCATGCAGCCTGTCAGCTCCTTAGCTACTGATAGACTCTAATTCCTCAAATAATTAACAGGAAAATAAACATGGAGGAAAGAAGTTGTGTGCTTATGTGTGTGAGTGGTGATGGGGAAGGAGGCAGAAGCTTTCAGCAAACATGTGAGAGTGTGTCATGTGCACAAGTCCTGTGCTGGGACCAGCATTGAGTAAAAAGTGAGAAACATGCATGTTCTTGCGCATCTCAGCACCTGTGTGCATTTCCTTCCCTTTGTCCGAAACCACCTGCTCCTACCCTACCCCATCATCCTTCCAGTGATATCTTCCTTGGGCTCCTGGACTCAATCATATCCTCCCTTTATATGTTGTCAGAGCTTCAGATGGTTCTCTGTTGTAGCCCTCGCCATCATTTAATTATGTTTGATTATGTAGTCTCTCTTTCCTTTTAGACTATAAACCCCATGAAGAAAGTGCTCATGTTGCCTTGTTCACAGCTATTTCCCTAGTACATTGAATAGCACACAGGAGCAGCTAGCAATAAATATTTGTTAGATTAACATTGCAATAAATTAATGAATGAACAGTATATCCCTGACTTCAGAGTGTTTACAATCAAATAAGAAAGAAAGACAAAGAAAAAACTATCTGCCATCAGCACCATGAGGGTAGCAGTAAAACTATGACAGGTGACAACAGGAACTCCACTTCTCATGCTAATCCTGGTATCAGTGAAGACTCCCCAGAGGAGGTGATGGATAAATCGTGAAGGCTGAAGAGTTAGAGGAGGGAAGGCACTGCCAGAGGAACAGGGTGAGCAAAGGCCAATGTGTCCACCTGCTATGCAGGAAGTCATTTGTAAGATGGTTGGCTATAGGAGCATGGAGTTCACAGGAGGGTTCTTCTAATATTTTTGTTTACTGGTTATATATTTTTTTAAGATTTTATTTTCTTTTAAGTAATCTCTACACCCAGTGTGGGGCTAGAACTTACAACCTCGAGATCAAAAGTCACATGCTCTACCGACTGAGCCAGCCAGGCATCCCATTACTGATAGTATTAATAAAGGATTTGCAGTGAGGTCAGATGATATCCTTATTCTTAATGAATATGTTCTCTGTAAGTACATAGTATGTTAATAGCCTCTTACAGAGTAGACAAAGAATAAAAAGTCACTTCCTACTGTGACTTTTCCTCCTTTTCCCCTTTTTGGAGGAAATGAAGACATTGGCCTATGTCTCAGATAAACATCTCAGAATTCCTCATGGTCTGGTGAAAGCCAGTCCGCAGTCATAACAAGTTATTAGAATAACCCTAAGTGATCTGACTGTTTTGGAAACATCTAGAAAAATATGCTATGCATAACCATAGTTATTTAAAATGATATGTATAATGATATGAGCTAAATATTATCTATTTGATTACATGCCAGATACTTATTAGCTTTTTGCAATGATAACTTTGATCTTCAAAACAGCACAATGAAGTAGATACTGCTCTCATGTGCTACAATGAGGAAACTGAGGCACACAGAAATGAAGCATCTTGCCCAAGGTCACTCAGAAAACAAGTGGTGAAGCATGAACTCAATCCAAAAAGTCTGTCTTCAAAGCCTACACTATGTAGCTTCCTCCCATTATGCTGTGGTTTCTCCTGAAAATTTAATGCCGCTTTCAGAGCCAAGCCCCACACCCGATGCTTCTTCAGATATCTCAGAATCCAGAAGTCAAAATTGGAAAGGTCCCAGAAGAGGTAGACAGTCTGCTCACTGTTGGTGCTACTG
>PISW01012922.1:0-29303 GCA_004023785.1 Mungos mungo | reverse complement strand
AGCCAACATAAGGAATGGGAGAAGATATTTGCAAATGACATAGCTGATTAAGGGTTAGCATCCAAAATCTATAAAGAACTTATAAAACTCAACACTCAAAAAAACAAATAATCCAGTGTAAGAGTGGTCAGAAAACATACATAGACATTTTTCCAAAGAAGATATACAAGTGGTCAACAGACACGTGAAAAGATGCTCAACACCACTCATCATCAGGGAAATGCACAGCCAAACGTCAATGAGATCTCACCTCACACTGGCCAGAATAGCTAAAATCAACAACACAAGAACTGAGAGGTGTTGGCAAAGATATGGGGAACGCTCTGGCACTTCTGGTGAGAATACAAGCTGGTGCAGCCCCCTCGAAAAGTATGGAGGCTTCTCAAAAAGTTAAACATAGAACTACCCTACGATCCTGCAATTGGACTACTAGGTATTTACCCAAAGAATACAAAAATACTAATGCAAAAGGATGCATGTACCCCGATGTTTACAGCAGCATTATCGACAAGAGCCAATTGATGAAAAGAGCCCCAATATCCACTGACTGGTGAGGGATCAAAAAGATGTGATGCATACATACAGTAAAACCTTGATTGTGAGTAACTTGTTCTGCGCGTGTTCCACAAGATGACCAAACCTTTCTATTACTGTTAACGTAATAAATCAGCCATGTCTTGCAGTACGGGAAGCACGTGATGCCAAATGACACATGATCACACCGCAGCCAATGGTTCCTCTCTCCCTCTCTTTCACTTACTGGGAAATTGTGGGTGATCGTCTCCCATGCTCCGATGCTGGTCTCAGGCCACGGTGTTTGGCAGAAATCAATGATTTTTCCAGAACGTTGGAAACTGCCCACAACTGGCACTAGGATATTTTTTGTCACTTCAAAGCACCGATGCACAGTCCTTTGCTTTTCCATCCAAGAATAAGCCTAGGAACGCTTTGCTTCTATTCTAGGCCAGGCTGCCTGCAGATAGAGAACCTTTCCTCTGCTGTCTTATGCCAGTTCCACTAAATACGGTCTATGACAAGCGTTTAGTCCACATTCATGCCAGTGTATGCAAGGGCCCCCATGCAGGAAAAGGTTGAAAGGAAAGGCAGTAAGAAGGAGACGATTTCAGTGGAAGTTAAGAAGGAAATCATCAAGAAGTACAAACAAGGCATGCCAATGGCCAAAATGGAAGATTGTATAAGAAGTCTATGTCCGCATCTAATCTGCAGAGGAGGAGAAAAGGGCGGAGGAATCCCTCACCTCAAATGCGATTCGAGAGATGTGTAAAATGTGAGGGGCAGTGCAAACTTCTGTGGAAAAGCATCACCTGAATAAGGCTGTGGCACCAGGATTGGTAAAAATCTGTTTACCAACAAAACAACGCCACATTTCCGTGAAATCCGCAAAAGGAGGGAAAAGCAAGTATCGTGGGATAGGTTCCATCTTAACGTGGCACGAAAAGAAAGATTCCATTGAGCCAATAGAGAGCAGTGATTCCATCAGTGATAGTGAAACCCGTGCTACACAATAACCTTCCTCTCTCAGGTCTCTCTCACACCAGCCACGAAGATTTCCCAAGGGTTAATTTATTTTTCTTTATATTTTGTGCTTTATTATTTTCTATTATACTACAGTATTGTAATCCTTTTTACATGAAAATTTAGGGGTTAGGAATTAATCATCTGAGTTTTCATTATTTCTTCTGGGAAAATTTGCTTTGATAGACAAGTGTTTTGGATTACAATCATGTTTCCGGAACGAATTATGCTCTCAAACCAAGGTTGTACTGTATGTGTGTAATAGAATATTACTCAGCCATAAAAAAAGAATGAACTATTGCCATTTGCAACAATGTGGATGGGGCCAGAGTGTACAATGCTAAGCGAAATAAGTCAGTCAGAGAAAGACAAATACCATATGAGTTCACTTATATGTGGAATTTAAGAAACAAAACAAAAATCATAGGGGTAAAAAAGAGAGAGGAAAACCAAAAAACAGGCTCTTTACTATAAAGAACACAATGATCGTTACCAGAGAGGAGGTGGGTGAAGGTGTAAGTGCAGATGAAGGATGATGAGCACTGGGTGTTGAACAGAAATGTGGAATCACTAAACTGTACACCTAAACTCACTGTATATTAACTAACTAGAATTTAAATAAAAACTAACAGCTCAGTGTCACTCAGATCAGGGAAACACAAATCAAAACCAGACTGAGATATCACCTCACACTGGTCAGAGTGGCTAAAATGAACAAATCAAGAGACAATAGATGCTGGCGAGGATGTGGAGAGACGGGCACCCTCCTACACTGTTGGTGGGAATGTAAACTGGTGCAGCCGCTCTGGAGAACAGTGTGGAGGGTCCTCAAAAAACTATCCATAGAACTCCCTTATGACCCAGCAATAGCACTGCTAGGGATTTACCCAAGGAATACAGAAGTGCTGATGCATAGGGGCACATGTACCCCAATGTTCATAGCGGCACTTTCAACATTAGCCAAATCATGGAAAGAACCTAAATGTCCATCAACTGATGAGTGGGTAAAGAAGATGTGGTTTATCTATACAATGTAATACTACATGGCAATGAGAAAAAAATGAAATCTGGCCATTTGTAGCAAAATGGATGGACCTCGAGGGTGTCATGCTAAGCCAAATAAGTCAAGCAGAGAAGAACAGATACCATATATTGTCACTCATAGATCTAACAGGAGAAACCTAATAGGAGACCATGGGAATGGGAAAGGGGCAGAAAAGAGTTAGGGAAAGGGAGTGAGGCAAATCGTGAGCGACTTTTGAATGCTGAGAACAAACTGAGGGCTGAAGAGGGAGGGGGGGAAGGGGAAGGGAGGGTGATGGTCGTGGAGAGGGACACTTTGGGGAAGAGCACTGGGTGTTATATGGAAACCACCTTGGTAATAAACTATATAAAACAAATAAAATAAATAAATAAAAACTAACACACACACTCACCACACACACCATAAATAAATAAATAAATAAATAAATAAATAAACTATATTATAATCAATATAGAACTATAAAATTGTTCAAGTATCCCACAGGATCTTAGAAGGGAAAAATCGAGAAGTGAAAACTGGAGAGAACAAGAGAAAAAAAAAAACAAAGTAAAAATGGCATGCCCTAACACCTCAATAATATTAAATATAGGGAGCTGAATATGCCAATTAAAAGAGAGAAATTGGAGAGTAGATTAAACCACATGACTCAACTATATACTGCTTATAAGGAAATCATTTCAGATATTATGGTGGAAACAGGCTGAAAATAAAAAGATGAGAAAAGATAAATAGTGTAAATATTAACCACGCAAAGGAAAGAAGGAATGGCCAAATAAATATCAAATAAAGTAGACCTCAGAACAAAGAAAATCATCAGAACCAGAGAGGACGTTATACAGTGGTGAAAAGGTCAGTCCATCAAGAAGACGAAGCGATTCTAAATGTATATTCCCAAAAACAGAACTGCAAAATGTGTGAAGCAAAACCTTAAGGAATCGAAAGAAGAACCGACAAATCCACAATTCTATCTGAAGACTCCATACCTCTTTCTCAGCCATCGATAGAGTAATGTTTAGAAAATGAGCAAGTATATAGGAGAAATGACCCAATAACACCATCGATCAACAGGAATTAATTAATATTGATAGAAACAACCACTGCAGATACATCGTTTTCAAGTACACATGGGACGTATACCAAGACACATCCTGGGCTATTAGACAAATCTCAACAATTTAAGAGTTGAATCCAAATGGAGTATATTCTCCAACCACAATGGAATCCAGCTAGAAATCAAGTAACAGAAAGATAACAGAAATATCTTCTGGACTGACCTATCGGCAGCTTCACGACCCCCTACACAATCATCAGAATCTGAACAAAGGCCTTGTTGATGGTCCTCCAATGTCAAATTCTAAGGCTGAAAAGGGACGTTTCTGGACTTGGAAAACACTCAAGACTGTCACTGAAGGATGGAAAAGTAAGTGGTAAATAGCTATTTCCTCTTTTTTTTTTTCCCCTACCCATTGCTAAAATCAACTTCCTTTGCCATTGAAGAGAAGAGGGATCATATGTTCCCTACTGCACGTCTGTCCCCTGCCCCAATGTTTACTCCTTTTTCACTTTGAATGCAGATAACTCTATTCAAGAATGGACAAACCCAGTGTCTACCCATCCTTGGTCAGCCTCTGCCCACCAGTTCTGACCTAGTCAACCCTCTGGGCACTATCAACTCAATTATGTAATTTAACCCTTTGGTGAAAATGCTGAGAACACTTCCTGGTCAGGGACAGACACCTTCCAGGCTATGCTGAGAATATGCCTAATAGGACGCTGAAAACACTGTGGCTCACATGCCTGAGTCACTGTGAAGAGCCTCCTCTTTCCACTCATCGGAATCGCAGGGGCTCTGTCTTCACTCACCCAGGAGAAAGACGACTCTTTTTTTTTCTTTTTTTATAAAAGAGAAAACTGAGGCCTGGGAAGCTTAGATCCATATACCAAGTCCCTCTTTGTGCAAGATCTGGAACCATAATCCAAGTCTGACAGTTCATCTCCCTTCTGTCCCTCTGTCCCTCCACACACCTCAGCAGACCCCACCTATCCACTCAATGATAAAATTGATTACAGTAAGAAAGGTGGAAATGAAACCACAAGTCAGAGTTTGATGGGAAGAAATCTGAATTATGAAACAATATTTCTTCCCTTGTCTATGCTCAGTCTGGAGGAGGAAATGTACACTGTTGAGAAGGGAGTGTTGAAATCTCCAATTCTATGGATTTGTCTATTTCTCCACTCATTGCTATCAGTTTCACTTCTTCAATTTTGAAATTCTCTTGGGTTTTTTTGCAATTCTGTTACTTATGAGGTACATGCCCATTCAATATGATTGTGTCTTGTTGATGAATTAACCTACTTATCACTATGAGGGTCCTTCTTTATCCCTGGTGTACGGATGGCATTGTTCTGAAGCCAACTTTGTCTGATACCAATATAGCAACTACAGGTTTCATATACTTTTCTAATATTCAATTCTTCAACGTGAACCTATCTGTGACTTTATTTTTATTTTTTATTTAGAGAGAGAGAGAGAGAGAGAGAGAGAGAGAGAGAGAGAGAGAGAGAGAGAGAGAGAGAGTTTAAGCAGGTTCCATGCTAAGCTGAAACCCAATGCTAGCTTGATCCCACGACCCTGGGATCATGACCTGAACTGAAATCAAGAGTTGGAGGTTCAACTGAGTGAGCCACCCAGGCACCTTCCCTGCCTTTGCTCAAATTAATTAATTTATTTTTTAATATATATGTGACTATATTTAAACCCAGACCTTTGAGGTTTCTTGATTGACTAAGTCATTGGCCATTGACTAATTCAACCTCCACCTCTCACCTCTCCCATCCTGGGAGGTCTGGGGTAGGATTGTAAGTTCCAATTCTCTTCATCTTGTTGGTCCTCCAGGCAATCAGTGCCCTGCCTTGGGTGGGTCCCTCAGTAACATAACAAACACACCTTTATTATGTATATCATAGGAAATTTCAAGGGTCTTGGAAGCTGTGAGCTATAAGCCATAGACAAAGACCAAATACATAGGAAAAATCTATTTTAATCATTTGACCAAATAAATATTTCTTTTTTTTTTTTTAGTTTATTTCTTTATTTTGAGAGAGAGAAAGGGAGCAGGGGAGGGGCAGAGAGAGGGAGAATCCCAAAGGCTCAGTCTCACAACTGTGAGATCATGACCTGAGCCAAAATCAAGAGTCAGACACTTCACTGACAGCTATCCAGGCGCGCCCAAATATATATTCCTTATAAATCGCAGTATCACAGGATGGACGGTAAATAATAACCTTGGTTATTCCATCGTGGCCTGAAACAGAAGACCCCACCCCATCTTCTTTTGCAAAGTGCTTATCCAAGAGATTAGATATTTGTACTATAGCTTTTCCCACATTCTGAATTTTGCTGTTTTCATCTTCACAATGTCTTTTAGTACGTTCCTCTGTCTCAAACATTTTTGTAAGCTGGAATGTAGCTGTGGTTGGTTTGATTGGACATATAAAAATCAAGTTTAATTTTTTCTGACAATGTTACTTATAAATGGTGCCCTAACTTTCCATTGGGGGAGGGGGGGCGTAGTGTATTGTTTCTCCTCCCTTTACATTATCAGTCATTGATGATGACTGTGTAGATACATTATTTAAATAAGTGTTGCAGGGTGTGCCTGGGTGCCTCAGCTGGTTGAACCTCAGAATTCAAACCCCACATCAGGCTCTACACTGAGAGTGTGGAGCCTGCTTGGGATTCTCTCTCACCCTCTCTCCTTGCCTCTTCTTTGCTCATTCTCTCTCTCAAAATAAATAAACTTAAAAAAAATTTTTAGGGGCGCCTGGTTGGCTCAGTCCATTAAGCGGCCAAATTTGGCTCAGGTCATGATCTCACAGTTCATGGGTTCGAGCCCTGTGTCAGGCTCTGTGCTGACAGCTTGGAGCCTCGAGCTTGTTTCTGGTTCTGTGTTTCCCTCTCTCTCTGACCATTCCCTGTTCACGCTCTCTCTCTCTCTCTCTCTCTCTCTCTCTCAAAAACAAATAAAAGTTAAAAATTTTTTTTTAATTTTTAAATAAGTATTCCAAAATAGTGATTTTCTATTCTAATATTTCTTTTCCATTATGTAGCTAGAATATTTGTATTAAGACATTCTTTCCCTCTTCACTTACTTAGTAAACCTGAAGTACAGTTGGCGCTAGAAAACCAAGATAAATGCTTGATAAACATCAGGATAAATTAAATATCAATAAAGATTTAAATGTTAGCAAAAAGGAAATCAAGAAAAGTTCTAGAAGGAAACGGAAAAGTATGCATGTGCAAGGTCTTTCTAACTATGACGCAAAAGTCAGTGGGGTGTTTAAAAATGCAAACTTATCTCCAAACTAGTGGCCTCTAGTTTAACATACCATAAAACCTTGATTTCCAAGCAGAATTCATTCTGGAAACATGCTTGAAATCCAAACCACTTGTATATCAAAGCAAATTTCCACATAAGAAATAATGGAAACGCAGATGATTTGTTCCACAACCCAAGACTATTCATATAAAAAGGATTACAATACTGCAATAGAATACAAAATAATAAAGAAAATACAACATATAAAGAAAAATAAAGAAGTTAACCTGCAGTTGCCTTTGAAACCTTCGTGGCTGGTGTGAGGGGGACGAGAGAGAGGAGGGTGATTGTGCAGGACGACGTCCACTGTCACTGATGGAATCACCGCCATCTATTGGCTCAATGGAACCTTTCTCTGCATGGGGGCCATTGAATACCCTGCACAAATGTTGACTACAGCACAGCATTAAGAAACTCTTGTCATACACTCTATTTAATACAACTGGCAAGAAGGCAGCAGAGGAAAGGGTCTCGAGCTGCAGGTGGCCTGACCTAGAATAGAAGCAAAGTGTTCCTCGGCTCACTCTTGGGTGGAAAAGCAAAGGCCTGCCAATTGTGCTTTGAAGTGACCAAAAATACACTAGTGCCAGTTGTGAGCACCTGCCAACGTTCTGAAAAAACCACTGATTTCTGCCAAACACTGTGGCCTGAGACCAGCATCGGAGCATGGGAGAGGATCCTCCACGATCCCACAGAGAGAGAGAGAGAGAGAGAGAGAGAGAGAGAGAACCATTGGCTCCGTTGTGATCATGTGACATTCGGCATCACGTATGACTCATACTGCAAGACGTGGCTCATTTATCAAGTGAAAATTATTAGAAATGATTGCTCATCTTGCAGAACACGTGCAGAACAAGTCACTCGCAATCCAAGGTTTTAGTGTTCTTTGGTGCTGAGAATGGGCTCAAGATTTTGTATTTTACTAGCACTTTTCTGCCTGAGAATAATGGCTATCAAATGCAGAAATACAGCTGCTCTCTTAGCAGAAATCTTTGGGCATAGTATTTCCAATGAAATCAGTAACTTAGGAAGCCATTCTAGGCAAAGTACCCAGGGAGAAGCCAATATTGAAATGACTTTTAGAACTCCAGCTGTAAGAAACCAACAAGTGACTGTTCTCAACCTTGGGACACCCAAGAGCATGGAACCATAGGAGCAAAGTAATAAGCCGTGTCAAAAACAGCTCCTAAAAAATATGAAGAACAAGGCCAAAAGCTGAAAAGCAAGAAGCTCACCACAAAATGTCTTCTCACAGCCAACACCATGAGACCCTGGGAAAGAGGGGAGAAATCGAGAGCCTTGAAAAGGACCTGGCAGCGATCTGATGAGGGAATAATAAGCAGCAGCTGCCAAACAGCTGACAAACCCGTTGGGGAACATTGGAAAACAGCCAGCCCTTCTCCAGGTGCTAGAAGATTTATAACGGGGTCTTTTAACTATTCACAGAACACAAGCAGGGTAGCAAAATGAAGTACAAATAGATCTTATTGATTTATTTTTGTGAGACAGAGAGAAAGAAAAGGAGAGGGGGGGGGAGGGGCAGAGAGCGAGGGATACACAGAGTCCGAAGCAGGCTCCAGGCTCCGAGCTGTCAGCCCAGAGTCTGATTCGGGGCTCAAACCCACACACTGTGGGATCATGACCTGAGCTAAAGTCGGATGCTTAACCGACTGAGCCACCCGGGCGCCCCAATATTTTTTGGTGCACACTTGATGTTTATCCATATTCTCCCCAATGTTTTGAATATGTGGGAAATTTTTAAATTTTAATTGAAGCATATTAAATTGGCTTTTCCTCCCTTTCAGTACAATGCAGGGGAGGGTGCTTGGGGAGTGAGGGGCTTTTTACACCAAAGCTTGACAGACTGAAAGAGAAATGTCATCATTGTCCATGAAAGGACAAGATCTCATACACATGAGTAAAAGCATCTGAAAAATTGTTTCAAAGAGAGGCAAGCGAAGAGAAGAGAGTAATCAAAATGCAAGAGGAAGCCATGGCCTGACTCTTGGGCTCTGCACAAACCTCCGGCAACGTTTCTAAAATTAAAAAAAGAAAGAAAGGCTGAATATGAATAATGGTGTGTGAATACCAGTTTAAAAAAAACAGTAAAAACTCTGCATTTTAAGCTTTCAAAGATATAGGCTGAAACTGAAACAGTGCATAATTTCATAGGAATGAGGAAATGGAGGAAAGGCTGAGGAAAAGCAGGGAACTCTTAGAAATGGGAAGGAGGTCTTTGACCCCTCGCGTACTGTGTAACAATGGATTGGACCAGATTTAACCAATTCATCAAGGAGTAGGGGATACTCAACTGACATCAGAGTGACAAATTCAAAACTGAGGAGGGCCTTGGGGGTGCCTGGGTGGCTCAGTGATTTAGGCGTTGGACACTGAATTTCAGCTCACGTCACGACCTCATGGTCATGGGATCGAGCCTTAAATCATGGTCCAAACTGGACATGGGGCCTGCTTGGGATTCTCTCTCCCTCTCCCTCTGCCCCTCTAGTATGTTCTCTCTCTGTCTCTAAATAATTAATTTATTTATTTATTAATTAAATACTGAGGGCCTTGGTCAAATATTGGGGTATACCTTAACAACAAGGATTTTCTGTCACCAGGATTTTACAAGGTACGGGGCTATATAGACAAGATAGTAAGCACTTGATCTGGGTGTCATATAGGACAGACACTTAAGCCAACCTTGGGTGGATCAGAAAACTTTCCTTAAGAATATGAGCTGTCAGATTTGCACTCATAAGTCTAACAGGAGAACAGGAGAAACCTAACTGAGGACCAGGGGAGGGGAAGAGGGAAAGAGAGTTGGGGAAAGAGAGGGACACAAAATCTGAGAAACTATTGAATACTGAAAATGAACCAAGGGTTGAAGGGGGAGGGGGAGGAAGAAAAGAGGTGGTGGTGATGGAGGAGGGCACTTGTGGGGACTGGGTGTTATATGGAAACCAATTTGACAATAAACTATTTTTAAAAAATAATAAATAATAAACAATTTAAAAAAGAATATGAGCTGTCAGGGTGCCTGGGTGGCTCAGTCATTAAGCATCTGACTTCTGCTCAGCTCATGATCTCACAGTTCATGAGTTCGAGTCCCACATCCAGTGAGCATGTGCCCAGCTTTGGGTAAAACATGAACCTTGGGTGAGCCCCCCATCTCTCTCTCTCCTCCCCTCTTAGGACTCTCTCTCTGCTCCTCCCTCACTTGTTGTTGGCTTGGTCATCCACAGTGTGTGTGTGTGTCTGGGAGGCGGCAGGAGCCGCTGCAGGAAGCAGTGCGGGCAGGAGGGCCACACCCTGAGGTGTGACTACAGAAGTAAGAATTGTGAGCAGAGAGTTGCATGGAGGCCACAATATAAATAGCTTTGCCTAAACTATCAAGGAGTTTAGACAAGGGGAGGCTGTGTGTGGGGCAGGGGAGTCTGGGGACGCTGGATAATCCAATGTGACAAATAGGTACACACACAATGCATTAGCCAAACAGGAACACTGTGAATTAGGGAAAAAACACTTCCTTCAAAGCGACTTCTCCCACTCTCCCAGTTTATTGAGCATTTATCATATATGGGTGTTGGAGTTTGTCAAATGCTTTTTCTGCATCTTTTGAGATAATCATGTGATTTCTATCCTTCATTCTATTAATAGGGTAAAATACACTGACATATTGAACCAGGATTAAATCCCAGGTAGATATATTTTTAGATGGTACATACTTCTCATGGTCTACTCTTCTTTTTAGAAGTTGCTGCACTCAATCTGCTAGTATTTCTTTTGCCTTTATATATATATATTTAAATATAATTTATTGTCAAGTTAGCTAACATACAGTGTATACAATGTGCTCTTGGCTTCAGGGGTAGATTCCCATGATTCACTGCTTACATAGAGCACCCTATGCTCATCCCATCAAGTGCCCTCCTCAATGCCCACCACCCATTTCCCCCTCCCCCGCACCCTCCATCAACCCTCAGTTTGTTCTCTGTATTTAAGAGTCTCTTATGGTTTGCCTCCCTTTCAGTTTGAAACTATTTTTCCCCGTCCCTTCCCCCATGGTCTTCTGTTAAGTTTCTCAAATTCCACATATGAGTGAAAACATGATACCTGACTTTCTCTGACTGACTTATAATTTGCTATCTTTCTCTTGGGGATTTTTGCCTACGTCAAGGGTCTTGGCATGGGCCTCCATGGAGTGTCACCATTTCCAATGTAGGAAACCCAGGGAGGAAGGGAATGAGTGGCCAGTGGATCTGACAGTGGTGCCCATGAGAACCTCATTGCTCAAATGGAAACAGACAGTTAGAAGAAATACCAAGGGTGTTTGGCAGAAGCTCCAGTCCCCAGTAGACCTGGCAATGTTAGAACCTGGGTGACCAATGAAATCGAGTCATGCCTGATGATCAGTCGTGCCTTCGAGGCAGTACCCGGCAGAGGATTCATATCAGGGAAAGGAAAAACATGGTCATACCACATGGCAGGTCACAGAAGTTTTCAGGCGCTAATCGGATTCAACCTTTGGGGAACTTCAGAAATATATTCAAAGAGAATCAGAACTTGTGGGGGCTCTGGAGGGCTGCCCCAGCAGGAAGAGTAAAAGCTAGGGAAACATTCATCATGTCTAAATGACCTCATTTTGAACTTACTATAACCTTGTTATAGACAAATTATAAATCTATTTCCAGAGGCTCATTTGGGCATAACACCACCTGGCTCAGGCTTGACCCCCTTTCATCTAGCCCGCACACTGTCTTCTAACCTGGCGGTCAGGAAACTCAGGCCCCCCACACGACCACCCCGTAATACATATGAAGAAACTGTAGGTGAAAAGCAATAGAAGGAAAATGTTCGCAATCGAATATCAAAATGTATCATGTTGTTCACAGGTAGATTTCACACCAATCTAGAAAGTATATCCTGTGTCTATTCTCAGAAATAAACACAAGAATTAAGTCCACAAAGTTTTCCTGTTAGCATCACATTGCCTCTGCTGGTAAAACCGAAGATGAGATATGCTGAGGCCTAAGTCCGGTAGGGAGGAGGACAATATGGCAGCGGGGAAGGCTAGGCCAATGGGTCCACGGTACAAACAACTGTTAGGATGGGATAGGAAGATGAGGGTTTGGGGTTTTTTTTTTTCCAGATTTCCTGTCTTTTTGCAATCAGAAAATTTTTTTTTTTTACTCTAAAAATTAAACTCACCACAAAAGCCATATTCTGAACAAAGTGTTTCTCAGGGCAGGAAGAGAGAACAGGAAGTGATGGGGGTCGCTGTCAGGAAGGAGAGGCTGTGTGGGGGACGGAAGAGTCTGGGGACGCTGGATGATCCAGTGTGACAAATAGATACACACGCAATGCATTAGCCAAACAGGGACACAGTGAATAAGGGAAAAAACACTTCCTTCAAAGCTGCTTCTCCCAGTCTCTAATCCAAAGACAGTTGGCGCATCTGGACACCCTTCAATTCATCACTCCGATCCATTGCATCAGGGTCTCTCGGCCTCAGTACTACCGACATATGGGGCCACACAGGGACTGTCCTATGTGTGGCAGGATGTTTAGCAGCATCCCTGGCCTCTATCTACTACGTGCCAGTAGCAGCCCCCTGCTGTGACAACCAAAAATGTCTCCAGAGATTGCCAAGCCTACTTGTGGGGCAAAATCATTCCCAGTCGGGAACCACCATGTGACATCCATGATATCTCACTCAACAGGCAGGATGGACAGTTCATGGCCACCATTGAATGGCCTTGTTAAGACACACATGCTTGAGATAGTCTTGGGGTCTTACCAGGTCTTAGATCCTTCAGGAATAAGGGTTTAGATCACACGACAGGGAAACACTGACACGAGCAGCAATGAGAGCTGAGTGTGAGGGAAAGGAAGACAGATGGTGGAGGAGGAAGACCCTGAGCGCTGGGTGTAGCCCAAGATGAACTGCAGTGACAAGGGCTGCAATTCAATCTAGAAATCTCTCTCTTTTAGTCACTTTGCAGGAAGAGAGATCCCATGGAATCCCATGGGAACTGATCTTCAAACATACATGGAGAAGTGGATCTGTGTGGATGTGACAGCCAAGAGGGTGCACCAGTCTCGGCGGCTCCCTTGAAGAAAATGTATTAGTCAGCTGGGGTGCATAGGTGGCTCAGTCAGTTAAGTGTCCAGCTTCAGGTCGTGATCTCATCATCTGTTGAGTTTGGGCCCTGCATCGGGCTCTCTGTCGTTAGTGCAGAGCCTGCTTTGGGTCATGTGTCCCCCCATCTCTCTTTGCCCCTCCTCAGCTTGCACGCTGTCTTGCTCTCTCTCCCAAAAATAAATAAACATTAGGGCACTTGAGTAGCTCAGTCAATTAAGCATCCACCTTTGACTCCAGTCATGATCCACGATTCATGAGCTCAAGCCCCAGCTTCAGACTCCATGCTGACAGTGCAGAGCCTGCATGGAATTCTCTCTCTCCCCCTCTCTCTGCTCCTGGCTGACGAGCATCCTCTCTTCTCAAAAATAAACAAATAATAAATAAATTAAATTTTAAAAACAAACATTTTTTTAAAAAAGAAAAGAAAAATTGATCAACTAACCTTTGACAAGGAAGCCAAGAGTACTTGATGGGGAGAGGACAGTCTCTTCAATCAACGGTACTGGGACATTGGATATCCACATGCAAAAAAATGAAACTGGACTGTTATATTATTCAAATATTAGCTCAAAGTGAATTAAAGATGTAAGTTTAAGGCCTGAAATGGTAAATCTACCAGAAGAAAACTCAGGAAAAACATTCCTTGAGATTGGTCTTGGCGATAATTTTTTTTTGCACAGACTACAAAAGCAAATATAGGTAAGTGGGATAACCTTAAAGTAAAAAGCTTCTGCACAGCAGGAGAAACAATTAGCAAATTGAAAAAACAATGTACATAATGGGAGAAGATGTTTGCAAATGATACATCTGATAAGGAGGTACTATCCAGAATGTATAAGGAACTCATACAATGCAATAGCAAAAAACAACAACAACAAAAACAAACAAAAAACTAATTAAAACATGGGCAAAGCACCTAAACAGATATTTTTCCAAAGAAGACATACAAATGGGCAGCAAGACCATGAAAAGGTACTCAACATCACACTCCTCATCAGGGAAATGCAAATCAAAACCACAGTGGGAGGGAGGTACACTAGGGTGTCTCAGTTGGTTAAGCACCAGACTTTGGCTCAGGTCATGATCTCAGGTTTGTGAGTTTGAGCCCCATATTGGGCTCTGTGCTGACAGCAAGGAGCCTGCTTGGGATTCTCTCTCCCTCTCTCTCTCTGTCCCTACCCCACTCATGCTCACTCTCTCTCTCTCTCTCTCTCTCTCTCTCTCTCTCTCTCTCTCTCTCTCTCTCAAAAGAAATAAACTTAAAAAAAAAGATAACAAATGTTGGCGAGAATGTGGAGAAAAGGAACCCTATACACTGTTGGTGGAAATGCAAATTGGTGAAGCCACTCTGGAAAACAGCATAGAAGTTCCTCAAGAAATTAAAAATGGGGGTGCTTGGCTGGTTCAGTAAGTGGGGCATGTGACTCTAATCTCAGTGTTGTGAGCTCAAGCCCTATGCTGGGTGTAGAAATTACTTAAGAATAAAATCTTTAAAAAAAACTAAAAATAGAACTACCATATGATTTGATTCATCAATCCCATATCTGGGCGTATATCCAAAGAAAATGACATCAGGATATTGAAGGATATCTGCACCCCCATGTTCATTGCAGCGTTATTCGCAATAGCCAAGATATGGACACAGCCTAAGTATATATCAACAGATGAATGGATAGAGGCACCTGGGTGGCTCAGTCAGTTAAGCGTCCGACTTTGGCTCAGGTCAAGATCTCTTAGTTCATGAGTTCAAGCCCGGTGTCCGGCTCTGTGCTGACAGCTCAGAGCCTGGAGCCTGCTTCAGAATCTGTGTCTCCTTCTCTTTCTGCATCTCTCCTGTTAGTTCTCTCTCTCTCTCTCTCTCTCTCTCTCTCTCTCTCTCTCTCTCTCTCTCTCTCTCTCATTTCTCTCTAAAAAAATAAATAAAAACATTAAAAATTAAAAAAACAAACAGATGAATGGATAAATGAGATGTAGTATACAGAGATAATGGAATATTATTCAGCTCTACAAAAAGGAAATCCTGCCTTTGCCAAAGCATGGATGGGCCTTGTGGGAATTATCCTACGTGAAATAAGTCCGACAGAGAAAGACGGATCTATGATCTCACCTACACGTGGAATCTAAAAAGGTCTAACTCATAGAAATGGGGAGGAGGATGGTGGTTGTCAGGGCCTGGGTGGTTGCAGGGGTGGGTGGGGGAGTTGGGGAATAGGATATGTTTGTCCTAAAGTGCATATTCCCATCTATAAGATGAGTAGCTTCTAGAGATTTAATGTACAGCACTGAAAAGAGAACAGAAGAGGGGTGCCTAGGTGGCCCAGTCAGTTAAGCATTCAACTTCAGCTCAGGTTATGATCTCAAGGTCTGTGAGGTGGAGTCCCATGCCGGGCTCTGTGCTGACAGCTTGGAGCCTGGAGCCTGCTTTCGATTCAGTGTCTCCCTCTCTTTCTCTCTGCCCCTCCCCTGCTTGCTCTCTCCCTTTCTCTCTCTCTCAAAAATAGTAAACACGTTCTTAAAAAAAAAAAAAAAAGAACGGAAGAGAAAAGGAGAGGAGGGGAGGGGGAAGGAAGGGTAGGAAACTTCCATCCTTCTCCAAGGACAGTAGATAGCTGGCAGCCTCCATCTATGATGTTACAGGACCCACTTCAGCTTTGAGCCAAAGCCATGCCCTTCCCAGCTAGTCCCTAGTCAAAGGCTGCCAGTGTCTGCCCAAAGCAAGATATCGTCACTCTGAGTCAGTCTTTTCCCTAGAACTCACTCGTCAGATGTGCAGCTCTCCCTACCCAAGTAGACCCTCCCCCCTTTCCTCTGTCATCTGTTAGCCCTACATCACAGTGTGAAAGCTCTCAGACCGATTCTGCTCCCTCTTTATTGTTTTGAGATGTGTTTATGATTATTTCTTTATTTTCGACAGAGAAAGAGACAGAGCCAGCAGGGGAGGGGCAGAAAGAGCGAAAGAGAGAGAGAATCCCAAGCGGATGCGGGTCTTGAACTCATGAAACTATGAAGTCATGACCTGAGCTGAAACCAAGAGTCAAATGCTTAACTGACTGAATCACTCAGGCAGCCCTCTTCTTCCTCTTTAGTCCTCAACAGCCATGGCATCATCCCCTGCACCCGGGAAAGCTCTGGCATTCCTAACTCTCAGCGTGTGCCTCTCGGAGGAACTCACTTGGCAGTATTGTTGCTCGTCTCAGGCGTGGTCTGAAAGTGGAGATGGGTGTTAAGCCTGTTGAAAGACACTACGTTGCTTAGCCCAACCATCCTCCACCTCGTGCAGCTCCAGTGTCACCTGGTCAACCTAGGGTGGCACACTGAGGTTTGTGCCTGCCTTCAAACTGGAGGGAAGCTCTGGGAAGAGACAAAAAATGCCTTCTACACTTTATTCCTCCCATGCTCCTGGTTCTCATTTATTTCTCCTCACTCTAGTGAAATGCAAGAGTGGAAGATTCCTGAGCTGGCAGAGCCCTCATGAAGTGGCTGTCACCCACTCAAAGGTCCTCATGCACCCAAGATGCAAAAACCTCACCAAAGTCAAGGTGTCAAAACATCTGCATTGCCTCTCCACGGAGCGGTGCTCTGCCTCTGAGTCAGAAAAATAGAAATCAGGAGGTGTGAATTTATAATACAATTCATGTTTATTATTTCACTCAACTGAATATACTTATACATACATTCTCCAGAATTTGTCATATTCAGGTTTATGCAGAGTACAACAGTATTGATGGTGACGGTCCATGCTCTGATACGTGGGTTAATGTTGAAGGCAACTAATAACTTTCCAAAAATAAAAGCATATGGATGACGTAGATACTGTCCTCAAAGCATATATAAAACAGTTAATACTGAAAGCATCTGACTACACATACCTGGAATAAGACCCCATAGTTCTCATCTCATATATTGCCCGCACCAGGTGGCCCTCAATATAATCTGCTCAGGTGTCAGAGAGCACCACCGTCCTGGAACGGAGAAGCAACCTTGAGCACGGAGGCCACATGCCACACTAGCCTCAGACTGCCTACCCTCAGACTTCCTGATGAGTGACACAATAAGCCCCTAATGTGTTCAAGACATTATTATTTGAATTCTCTAAGCTTTACCCCAATACCTAACTCTCAAGGATTAAAGAGAGAGAGAGAGAGAGAGAGAGAGAGAGAGAGAGAGAGAGAGACAGAAGACCAAACGAATTTTCAACTTTTCTAGAGGCAATCTAGAAGTCTACATAGAATTTTGGAACTTTGCAAGATTATCTCATGTTGGCAATTTTACCACATTTTTGGATTTTTGTTCTACTCTAGTTCACTATAATGGTTAGCAATAAAATCTTTGGAAACCTCACAGACTCATGTTCATTTCCTAAGGGACAAGAAAGAAGAGTAGACTGGGGCCCACTTTTCACTCAGGCTTGGAATGAAGACAGCACTAAGGAATATCTGCCCTGTGAGGAGAGGAATGTGCTGGCCCTGAGTCCTGCCCCACTGGTGACAAGGCAGCTCAGGGGACCAGCAGGCCTGGCAAGCAGCCCTGGGCACCCAAAGGCCCATGGGACCCAGCTTGTCCACCCTGCCTTCCCAGGAGTTGGCTGGACAACTCATTGCTCATTGCTCTACTTTTGTGTCTGGATCCCCTGGTTCTTGGGTATTAGACTGTATTCTGACCCCAGGCTGGCCTTGGCCTTGGTCACAGTGTCTCTCCTGACTCCAATCTGTGTCCACAGGTGAGGTGATTCTTGTGCCTTAATTTTGACCCTCAATGGCCACCCAATCTCAAGAGCCTCTTTACAGATTTCCCTTTCTCCTTTCTAATCCCCTGCCCTGGCCTGACAATTTATTCACCCACTAAGAGCTGAAGCACTGCAAGGTAACCAGCATGTGCCTCTCAAGCCCTCCAAGTCATGGACCCTCCTCCCCTCCCACCAGCCCTACCTCCCACCCGCCCCCAGCTAAGGGTGTCTCTAACTTAAAGAGATCCCATGCATGTCAGCTACCTAGAAAAACATATCTTTGACATTTTTCAGTAGGCTTTTGGACTTGCACTTTTCTAAGTCATTGTTCCCTTTGCCCATTCCTTCATAGGGGTACCCATGCCCTCCACGGCTCCTTATCAGCTCGCTGGCCATTGTCAGAAGGACTGTTGCCTGATTTTCCCTGGCTTGGCCAGTTTCTTTGTTATTAAAAGCACACACTCGCCCCTCACACCTCTTAATTGTGTTCTTAAGAGCCCTGTTATCTGTTTCCTGGAGGTAATCTTTGAGGTCCTTCCCTTCTAGGTCTTCCTTCCGGGTGAACAGCACAATCGTGTACTTCAAAACTTCCTCCCCAAAGATGGTCTCTAGTTTCTTCACTGCCTTTTTGTCCTCCTCAGTGAAGCGTCCCAGCTGGAACACCAGGACCAGAACCATGTTCCCTTTCTCACAGTATCTGATGACTTTGTTCTTCTCCTTCTCAAGAGAGGATTGACTGCCCTCAGTTACGGCCATCTGGCAGAGCAAGGGACTGTCCACAACCACAACTGTCCACCTGCCCCACATCCTCCTGCTGCTCTGGGTCGTCTTGGTGTTCAGCTGTGCTCGGAACTGATCGGGAAAACTATGGGTCCCAAGGATGGTGTTTCCTGTGGCGCTCTTCCCGGTGCCGATGCCCCCCACCAGGACAATGCTCAGCATCTCTGTCAAAAGGAAAGCAGAAAAGATTCATGACCATGGGCAGATCCGTGTGCAACTTTCTAAGTGATGCCAGACATCACAGCGGAGGATGCTCAGAGAGCACCATGGCCACCCCCTTAGCCAGCAGCCCCTCCCCAAGCATGGGGGATGGGGAACGGTTTCTTCTGGCCAAGCACTCTGTGAACCCATAAGCACGAGTGCCCACCATCTCTGCCCAGTGCTCACCCATGACATGGCCACTGTCCCTATCTCCCAACCTGCTCCCTCTTTCTGGTACCTTCTCTGACTCCCATGGGTGCCACTGGCCCTATGACCCATCACCCACTCAGACGCATCCAAGCTACACATATCATTTCTTGGGCTTATGTTCCTGCTGCAACTATGTCTTCCTCTTGCCAACTAATGGGATAACTGCAGGAAAATCTCCTCAATGTATTTGAAAGATTACTCCATAGAATGCACTTTTCATGGAAAAGCAACTACATATATCATCAACAATTACTAGTTCCTTCATTCGGATCATGCTACAATTCATGTCACATTAAAACCACATTCAACTGAACTGCGTCTTTCATCGAGGAATCCAAAAGCATTTCGTGGTTACAACAGTGAACACACACTCCCACTGTTTTGTGTGGCAGTGATGGAGAACAGACGTCCCTCTAAGTGGAATGGCAGATGTACAGAGCCCTTGCAGAGTGTACTAGTTGGGGGTCCTTATGACTTTGCACTTGACCTGTGGTCTTTCTCTTCCACACTGCCTTTTTCTACAGTTTTCCTCAATTATGCATTCTTGGCCAAGTCACCAATATCCACCCCAAAGCAAAGAGTGAAGGAAGCCCACCCCCTGTGCTGTTCCTTCAAGGGGAAATTTTTTTAATGTTTTATTTATTTTTGATATAGAGAGAGACAGAGCATGAGAGGGGGAGGGGCAGAGAGAGAGGGAGACACAGAATCAGAAACAGGATCCAGGCTTTGAGCCGTCAGCACAGAGCCCGACACGGGGCTCGAACCCACGAATGTGTGATCTGACCTGAGCCGAAGTCGGAGGCTTAAGCGACTGAGCCACCCAGGCACCTCAAGGGGAAATTTTTGAACTGCTGATCCCAAATCCACAATGTCATGGAAATTAGATTAGTCCTCCCACACTCCCAGATTTGTCACAAGACTTTGGTCTCTACTTCCATACCTTCAGAGGGTTGTTCCCAAGACCTCTGTGATCTGGGCTGTAACCCGCCTCCTACATCGTGTAGAGGCACAAACCCTCCATTTCTCTCATTGCTCCAAATTGCTAGTGTGCCCTCTGCAATGTCTCACAGCTTCCTGCCAGCCAGCCAAACCCTGCCCATTCTCCAAACCCATTTCAAACTGGACTTTCTCCATGCAGCCTCTCCTGACTTCCCACATGTCTATACTTCTTCAGGAGGCTCCCAGCACCTGGTCATCCATGACAAATATGAAAAGGCTCCTTTGAGTCTGTGGTGTTCTCAGGTGAGGACGTTTGCCATGGGACAGATGGGATGAGTCATGCCGGCCTGAAAGAATCTCAGCTCTGGGCAATAGAGCTTATCGCACAGAGGGCTTGGGGACTTCTGCTAAAGGAGCAGGTAGTGTGGCTGGGCTGAGAAACCCATTAAGCTGGGGCACGTGGGTGGCTCAGTCGGCTGAGCATTGGACTTCAGCTCAAGTCATGATCTCCTGCTTTGAGAGTTCTAGCCCCACATTGGGCTCACTGCTGTCAATGAAGAGCCTGCTTCAGATTTTCTATCCCTCTCTCTCTACCCCTCTCCCCTGCTTGCACTCTCGAAAATAAACAAACATTTTAAAGAAACCATCTAACACCATGTGAGAATCACCCATCATGAGCATTCAGGCTCCTAATCCTTGTCCTCCTCTCTGTCAAATGGCGTACTCTCTCCAAAAAGAGAAGAGCAAAGAACCAAGAAGTCAAGGGGCCCTGGGTGGCTCAGTTGGTAGAGCATCTGACTTTGGCTCAGGTCATGGTCTTGTGGTTACTGGGTTCGAGTCCCACATCCGACTATTTGCTGCCAGCACGGAGCTCACTTTGGATCTCCTCTCTCCCTCTCAATCTTCCACTTCCCCCACTGCCACACAAAAATAAATAAACAAACTTAAAAATAAAGAGAAGTGGGTAGGTACCTCACTTTCTTAAGTGTCCATTCTTGATCTCAGCTTACATCATAATCTCATGATTCCTGGGTTCAAGCCCTGAGGTGGACTCTGCACTGAGAGTGTGGAGCCTGCTTGGGATTCTCAGATCTCTCCCTCTCTCACTCTCTGTCATTCCACTGCTTGCCCTCACTCTCCCTCCCTTTAACTCTCTCTTTATCTAAGTCCCTCTATCTCTCAAAATAAATAAACTTTAAGAAAAAAGAGAGAACCAAGAAGTCAAGAGATGGAGAGAAAGAGTAGGAGTGTGCTTAAGAGAAAGAGAAGACCAAACCAATGGTCCAGAATTATCTCATCACACAGCTGAGTTCTGAGCCCCAAATCAGAGATATACTATGGGGAAACCAGGAGATTGGAAAAACCTCAACTCCTTCCCTCAAGGCATCCACCACCCTCTTGGAGAGATAGGAGAAGGCTCAGGAAAGAAGAATTAAGGGTTTAAAGGTGTGGACAGTGTGCAGGCAGAGGCTCATCGCTTCAGGAACATTTGAGGAAGGAAGGACAATGAGGAAACCTTGTCAAAAGCCTGGACCTATCCCTTTGATCTTCCCTATGCCCTTCAGAAAATACAAAGCTCTTACACAGTTCACACCTAGTTGTTGGAAGCATGTTTCAAATGTGTTTGACACAGTATGTACCTTCGTCCCTGAAGATGCACGGCCCGGCCCCGTTCTGAAGCACCAGGTCCACGACCTTTTGGAGGAGATCATCTACCTGGTGCTGCTCCTCGGCCCCCGTCACTCTGTAGTTGAAGGCGCTGAGCCGGCCTTTACATTTCTTAATGAGCTGGTAGAGACCTTCGCTACTGCATTTCAAGAACATCTCCAGGTCCTGGTCCCCTAGATCTTCTGTCCTGGTGAGGAGAACAATTGTGTACTCCATGAATTTGTCTCCAAAAGTGCTTCGGACGCTCTCCAGCACAGCCTCATCCTTCTTGGTGAAGGAGCCCAGCGGGGTCACCAGCAGGAAGGCGTGGGGACCTTGAAGGACGTGTCTCTGAAGCTCAGCTTTAAAGTCCTTTGAAGATAACATGTCTGGAGTATCAATGACCCAGATTCTCCACCCTCTCCAGATTCTGCTCTCTGAAGCAAACCTCTGGGTCACTGACTCTTCACTGAATTTGGTCTCAAAGACTCGCTTCCCCAGAAGGCTGTTCCCCGCGGCACTTTTTCCAGCTCCACGTTTCCCCACTAGCAGGATCTTCAGTTCCGGCGTAGCAGGACTCGGTTCCCACCCTATGGCCTGAAGCTGCATCTCCCCTGGCCCTGTGGGACAAAAGGGCAGATTCAGAGTCTCTTCCTGGGACCGAATACGCAGATGTGGCCCGGTCTTATGATTTCTCATCCTTGCCAGATTTTACAGAGAATGGCAGTGATGCTCTGAGCTGTAGGAATATAGTCCCAGGTCACAAATCAGCCACCCATTCAAGTAAAAGTCACAAAAGGGGCCATGAATAAATTAGAAGATGTGTTAAAAGCTCCAAGGTCTCCCAGGAACAGGAAAATTGGTTACACTTGCCCTTGCCTGGTCTTGGTCCTTAGATTTCCTTTCATTTTGCTACCAAAGGAAAGTGCCTGGGGCATGAAGTCTGTGGGCTGATGCACGACAAGGGAGAATCTGAGCCTAAAATGCCCCTTGGTGGCATATTCATAAAATGTTACACTACTCAGCAAACAAAACCAAATGAAACCAACAAAAAGAATGAATGAATAAGGGAACTATTGATTTGCAACACACATAAATCTTCCAAACATGCTCAGTGACAGAAACCAGACACGAAGCCACATGCTATCTGATTCCACTATATGAAGTTCAAGGACAGACAAAATTAATCTATGTGGATAGAAATCTGGATTACAGTTCCCTTTCTGGAAGAGGCAACAGGAACCTAGGTAAGGTGTCAGGAATGCTTCAGATCTTTATCTAGAGGATGGTCACATATGTGTAGATACGGAAAACGTCCCTGAGCTCTACCCTTAAAGTCTGTGCATTTCACTCTACATTAATTCTACCTTAATACATGACTGTAGAAACTTGTGCCACAAAACTGTCTCTGCACACGTGCCCTGTCCCCACCACTTCTCCTGGATCCAAGGTCAACACCAGACCTCCACACTGAGTCAAGGGCGGAGTCGGCAATACGGGGCACATTCAGAGTCTGAGGCATCCTGGGCCCTGACCATGTGGGTTGTCATTTGGCATCTGTGCAGAGACCGCTTGATATTCTCTCCCTCTCTCTGCCTTTTCTGTGCTCTCCCACTCTCTCTCTCAAAATAAAGTAAATAAATTTAAAGTGTTTTACAGGAGTGTGATTTTAAATAGTAATAATAATTAATAAATAAGAAAGAAAGAAAGTAAGGGAGGAAGGAAGGTATGATTGAATTAGGTGTGTATGCCCTTGGGACAAAACTGCATCTACTAAACAGAATGAAGTAGATCCATACATCTTGACTTGTCCTGTATTCAGGGTGGATCATTAACGGTAATCATTACATGGATACTGAGTTCCATCACGAAATTCTATAAATTAATGTTTTCTCTGAAGGTCATTTCTGCTTTTCCAGTAGGAGTCAACATTGTACAGTCCTAAAAGGAGGCCAGGAAGCCAAGGCTGAGTCAGGAAAGAAGCCACAAAAGACAAGCCCAGCTCCATAACATTTCAGAGGAGGCCAGGGACACCCACTCCACGTCCATGACCTTTGCTGCTACTGTACCTACTCCCAAGTGTTAAGAGTTTCCTGGGGGACAGAGTATGAGCAAGGTCTCTAGACCGCATCTTTATTCCTCCTTATCTAATTTTTTCCACTTCATTTTGACATGTAATGCATTCAAAAGAATATAGATATGAGCTTAACATTTTTTTAATTTTTAAGTTTTTAATTTATTTGTGTATTTTGAGAGACAGAGCATAGGAAGGGGAGGGACAGAGACAGGGGAAGAATCCCAAGCAGGATCCATATTGTCACCACAGAGCCTGATGCCAGGCTCAAACTCACAAACTGTGAGATCACGATCTGAGTCAAAATCAAGAGTTGGGCAGTCAACCCACCACCCAGCTGCCCCTGAACTTAACATTTTTAAGGATCATCTTACCATGTGGATTGACTCCCTTCTGAGATGTGGCTTCATTCACAGGATCCTAGGAAATAAAGGGGGAAATGATGCACAGAGACCCAAAATCTCATCTTTTCACAATGTAAAAAAAAAAAATGGAGACACAAGTATATAATTCAGAGTAATTTGATGATTGGGATGCTGTCAAATCAAAGCCATATTCCTTGTTGGCTTCTGTAGACCCGTCCATAATGGCAGTCAATTCAGAAACCCCATTGTTGCTACCACAACAGGCTTCCCAGAAATATGAAAATGAGTCTTTTTCTGACTCAGGGGAGTCCCATACATGTACCTAACCAAGACATTGATCCTGAAGCTGCAACTTTCCTTCTCCCTGGTCCCCAATACTAATGGCAATCTCTTCGAAGGTCTTCCAGAGTTTTTCTGTTCCTGGAGAAAATCCAGAGGCTTAGGAAAAGCTTCTGGACTCCCCAGAAGAAGAAACTAGCCCAGTGCTGTCTGCGATGTGCATCTGAGAGACCACAGGAAGGGAGAAGATTGGGAGTCAAGCTCCCCAGACATCTCCGGTGCCTTCTCCTTGCACCGCGTCCCCACTACAGATGATGCTTCTTCTGACCTGAGAGCCAGGAAGATTGGAACCTTCTCCAACCAGGTGGGCAAATGGAGACAACGGAGGATGGAAAGCCAAACACACAATTGGTTTTCCCTTCCCCTTGCCTGGCCAAGCCTTAGACTCACTCCCCAAATTTAAATTGTCATGAAATCAAAAGAGAAGGTAAAAATGATACACCATGCTGATGAGTCTGCTACTCTTAAACATGTCCAAGACTTTATTTTAACCCTATCTCTGTCAAGTTTCCATGCCATCCAAGGAAATTTTCCCTGTGCTTTCTTAACTGGCCTTACCCCAAACCATTGATACCTTCTACCATCTCCCTCCCTGGGTCCTCTCCATTCAGCAATGATTATCATTGGTCTTTGGTCTTCATGGCACAACTCAAATTCTTTCATGTTCTTTAAATGCAAAACATTGTTACAATGCAAACATGTACGACCTAAAAATTAATAATTTTTAAATGTTTATTTATTCCTGAGAGAGACAGAGTACAGGCAAGGGAGGGGAAGAGAAAGAGGGAAACCAGAATCCGATGCAGGCTCCAGGATCCAAGCTGTCAGCACAGAGCATGATACGGGGCTCAAACCCACAAACCATGAGATCATGACCTGAGCTGACTCTAAGTCGCCCAGATGCCCTGAAAAATTAATACTTTTTAAATTCCCAATCCACTACAAAAGGAAGAGTGTCTAATTCAGATACATCCTTCTTTGTTTTTCTAAGTTTATACGAATACACACCAGCATATATTAACACACAGGGAGAATTTGTTAGGCTCTCTGCTCCATGATCTGCTTAATTCTATGTCCTGTGCATCTGTACAAATTAGCACGTATCAATCAACCCCATTTTTCTATGAGATGCTATTTACTTCACAGCATGGATATGGAACATTCCATACCCATGTAATGATTCCTGTCTTTTTTAAAGATTTTATTTTAAGTAACCTCTACCTACACCCAACATGGGTCTTGAATTTAACAACCCCGAGATGATGAGTCTCATGCTCTACCGATCCAGACAAACGATTCTTTTATTGACAGATCGTAAGCTTTTTTCTGGATTTACTATTTCAAAAGATGCAATGATAATAAATATCCCTAGACATAGATCTTTATATATGCAAATGTTTTCATTTCTTGGTAACAGTCCTGAAAGTGGAAATCTTGCTCAGTCTCGGGTTGTTAAGGTCCTTAATGTCTCCTAACTCATGTGAACTTTAAACACGTCCATAATAATAATAACAGTAACAATAATGACAGCTTTGGTTGGCTCGGTCAGTTGGGCTTCTGATTTTGGCTCATGTCATGATCTTGTGGTTCGTGGGTTCAAGCCCTGTGTCAGGCTCTGTGCTGGCAGCTTGGAGCCAGCTTCTGATTCTGTCTCTATTTCTCTGCCCCTTGCCTGTTTGTGATCTCTCAATCTTTCTCTCTCTCTGTCTCTCTCTCTCTGTCTCTCTCTCTCTCTCTCTCTCTCTCTCTCTCTCTCTGTTTCTCTCTCTCTCCCTTTCTCTGTCAAGAATAAACATTAAAAAATTAAATAATAATAATGGAAGCAAATAATTACTGAATGCTTGCATCTCAAGTATTTGCAAATAACTTTGTCAGGATTTCATTTAATCCTCACAGAAATCCCTGAGATACATAGTATTATCTCTGTTTTATGGAAGACAGAAAAATAAGGTACTGTGGTCAAGAAAACAGATAGGGACTTCTGTCCCTCAGGGAGTCTGTGGGGAGCCAGTCATTGAAGGCATATACACAGCAACCACTGGACTGGCTGATGTCCATGAGGAGGAGGAGCACCATGAGGAGGAGGAGCACCATGAGGAAAGGGGGGGCTGTAGGCGCTCATTCCAGGGACCCTCAGGGAAGACTCTCTGAGGAAGGAAGCTAGAGCAGAGGCAGATGGATACACAAAAGTACACCTGGAATGGGGTGGGATGGGAGAGGGGACGTGTTCAGGTGGAGAAAACCCGACATTGGAACCTCTAGAGCACACATGAGTATAAGTCAAGGACCACACAGGGAAGGCTGGTGGGACCAACACATGAAGAGCAAGTTAAAGAGTGAAGGACCAGCTCAGGTCAGAGATTCTAAACTTGATCTGAAGATCAGCACACAGTCACTGCAGCATTTTAAACAAGAGAGGATTGTGTTTGGGATACACTGCAAAGAGCTCATTCTGTGCCCCTTATCCTCTGCTGAATCCCTGTTCCATAGAGCCTTGGGGGTGGGGGGGGGCAGGGAGAAACAGAGGCTATGAAGAAGAGAGAGAGGGAGGGCAGGCCTAGGAGATAAAAGAGTGACAAGTTCTCCCGAGCCTCAGGGTCCTGTCTATAGAACATCAGTACATTGATTGAGTGGGTGTAAAGATTTGGTCAGTCTGTGGATCTGGGACTCCATAAATACTGTCTTCCTTCTCATGTCCATCCTGTTTGGGCTCAACGCTCACCAGTTCTCAGAAGATTCACTCTGACCAAGACTGCCCCCACATTGGATTTTTGCTTGCTTTACCTCCATGGATACTTGTGTTTAAAGACTACGCTTTACCAACATTCACTTACTTATGCTGAATCAGGAACTGCTTCGTGTCTCATGCATGAGTCACTCAAACAGGAGTGTGAGGTCCTCAAAGATAAAAGCCTGAATTTTTTTTATCCTCCTTCATTACAAATATATTTTCCATTCAGTCTAGAAATTAAATAAAATACCACTTTGGCTGTCCTGTAGGAAATGGATTGAGGGGTAAAGGCACAAGAATGGATGAGGGGAAGGTTGTTCGTAAAACAGTACAGGCAAGAACGGAGGCTGGCTTGGACCAGATGGGGGCAGTGGAGATGGAGAGAAGTGGGTGAATACCAGGCACACTGATCACACCGGACCTGATGACTTCTCAAATATCGACTAGTAGTAGTAGCAAAACTGAACTCAGGTTTAGGTTCAAGGAGCGCAGTGAACATTACGACCACTTACCCAGGGGAGAGGAAAACTGAAGTCTCATAGATCTCAGAGGGAAAAACAAAAATTTCGACCTTGAGAAGCCTGAGATCCTGTAAAAGAGCCAAGGGGAGCTATCAAACCGCAACTGGATAAGGGAGCAGGAATCAGAGGAGAGGCCTGGACTTGAGCGACGTATCTGGAAACCGTTAGTGATCGATGGAGCTCAAAGCTGGAAGGCAGAGGATTGAGGAAAGCCTAGAACCACACCCTGAAGATGCCAACTTTTAGAGGCTGTGTGAGGAGAACTCAGCAATCTCTGGAGGAACCAGGAAGAGCAGGAGGAAAAAAACCAAAAAGGGTATGGCTGTATTGAAGCCAAGGGAAGAAGGGGTCTATTTGTGTGTCCACAACTGTGAGGGAAAAACTTAAGTAAGAACATAAATGTATCCATGACTTTGCCCATAAAGTTCAAAGTCTAAAAGATGATACTCAAAGCAACCTACCGTCTGGTGCCTCATCTTTCCAGATCCCGGAAAAACGCCTCTGAACTAAAGCCTAGGTTCCACCACCCAATGTGACATTTCACTTCTCTGTGCTTGTCTTCACCCCACTAGCACCAACCACAAAAATCCTTGGAGACCTTAAGCATTTCTTACCAGGCATCCGTGGCCTTCATTTCTGAGGTTCACGCTATATGGTCCTCCGTTTTCATCCACCAAACGCTGGACCATGCCGAGGAGCTCCCTCACCTGGACCTCCCGCTCATCCTCACTTGCCTTGTTGTTGAAAGCATAGTATCGGTCTCCATAGTTTCCAACCAACTCCCTAAGGGAGGCCTGACTTTCAATGCAATCTTGCAGTGAGAAATTCTCCAAATCATCCTTCCGAGTGAAGACCACAATGATGTACCTCCTGGCATTAGCTCCAAACACCTCATGGATCCCCTTGACTGTCTCTATGTCCTCGACCTTATAAAAGCTGATGGGGATCACCAGAAGCAGGACGTCGAGGCTGGGAGCAGAGAGCTCCAAGCAGTGTTCAATGTTACGTTGCTTGTCTTCGGAACAAGACATTGAGGAGAAAAGGTCGGGGGTGTCAATGATCACAACCCTTCTCTCTTTTGTGACCCCACTCTCTCTCTGGCATGTTTTAGTCACCATGTGGTCACTGAATTTGGACACAAATGCAGCTTTGCCCAGAATAGTGTTTCCTGTGGCACTTTTTCCTGCACCTCTTTTGCCTAAGAGGAGAAGCCTCAGTTCCGGCATAGGGCAGCCTGGTTCTGGTCCCCTCTCCTGGCACAGGCTCTGGTTGGTGCTGCTGGGACAAAAAAACAACACATCAGTGTTCAACCCATGCAAGACTGGACAGAGGAACAGCAAGAAAAATGCATTCCTTTTGGTTTTTCCCCAAGGGTGTGGGCTACTGAAGTCAACTCGGACTAGATTGGAATAAGAAACCTCGTTTCCCACAATCTTCTCTGTGCTCTTGTCTCTGAAATAAATCCATACTGGTAAGATACCCAACACTGTAGGGGCACCTGGGTGGTTCAGTCAGTTGAGTGTCCGACTCTGATCTCAGCACAGGTCATAATCTCATGGTTCATGGGATAGAGCCCCACATGGGGCTCTGAGAGGACAGCACAGGGTCTGCTTGGGATTCTCTCCTCTCTCTCTCTCTCTCTCTCTCTCTCTCTCTCTCTCTCTCTCT